>RJWJ010002856.1:32500-65233 GCA_004363605.1 Indri indri | reverse complement strand
ATTACAGAGCACCCCGTAATGGCACTGAGAGGAGGGGGCTTCGTCACAAACCAGGAAGGGCATTAGAACCCACTTTTCTTCCCAGCAGCAGCTGGAACACTCCAACTCCAAGAGTTGGCGGGTTACTCTCCAACCAGCTTCATGAAAACTTCAAGCGGAAATCAGCAAGAATTAGAAAGGACATTCTTATTCTTCTCCTCTACATTTCTAGAAGCCATGTTTTGCTTGCTCTGGGGTATGACTGGGTGAATTCAGGCGGATGTGAAATCAGTCAAACCCTAGGCATAAAGGTTCTACCTCTGGACTAACAATGCACACCCTAGAGGGGGTTTTTGTTTTTGTTTTTTAAACAGCCAGTGTTTATCCAGACTGTGTGCTAGACACTATGCTAAGAGGTGTGTGTGTTAAGGGTGCAATGCGCACCCTCCGAGAGATGGACACGCTTGGGACTGGGACTTGGGGGGAAGGGGGGGCAAGGGCATCATACGTAACCTAAACACCTGTACCCCTATAAACAACAAACAAACAACAAAAAAAAAAGAATAAAAAAAAAAAGAGGTGTGTGTGTTAAAATATACATTACATAAAATTTACTGTTTTAACGATTTTTAAATGTACAGTTCAGTGGCATTAAGTACATTTACATAGTCGTGCAACTATTATCACCATCCATCTCCAGAACTTTTTCATCTTCCCACAATGAAACTCTGTGCTCGTTAAACAGTAACTCACAAATTCCCCCTCCTCCCAGCTTCTGGCAACCACCATTTTACTTTCTGTCTCTATAAATTCGATTACTCTAGATACCTCACATAAGTGGAATTATACAGCATTTGTCTTTTTGCATCTGGTTTATGTCACTTAGCATAATATCCTCAAGGGTTGATCCATGTTGTAGCATATGTCAGAATTTCCTTTCTTTTAAGGCTGAATAATATTCCATTACATGTATAGACCACATTTTGTTTATCTATTCATCCATCAGTGGGCAGTTGGGTTGTTTCCACCTTTTGGCTATTCTGAATAACGCTGCTATGAGCATAGGTGTACAAATATCTTTTTGAGTCCTTGCTTTCAATTCTTTTAGATATATACCCAGAGACAGAATTACTGGACCATATAATAATTCTATATTTAATTTTTTGAGGAGCGCCCATGCTATTTTCCGTAGAGACTGCACTGTTTACATTCCTACTAGCAGTGCACAAGAGTTCCAATCTCTCCACGTCCTCATCAACACTTATTTTCTGGATTTTTGATAACAGCCATGCTAATGGGTGTGAGGTGGTACCTCATTGTGGTCAGAGGAACTTTGTCAACACTAGACAGCACTGAAAGCAGCCTCAGGGGCTGAGGCTTTGAGCTTAGAACTCAATTTATATCTTGAAAGAGACTAGAGAATAGGGTAGAAATTAGGGGGATGTTGTTGCACAATGCACTGCCTGAAATAAAATCCTTTCAGATTAGGAAAAGAATATTAGATTTAATGAAAGCCCTGAGAGCCTAACACCCCAGAATGATATTCCTACAGCCCAAAAGAAAAGGAAATTAGAAAAAAATAAATATAAGTTTATTTTTCAGTTGTGTTGGGCAAATATCACCTTCAAAAGGAAAATAATATGTAATAGTTATTATATATAATATTAATATAACATACATTCATTCATATGTAACTAATTAACATGTATTGAGCACTCAGTATATGCCAGGCATCGGACTAGACGTGTTACATACATTTTCATTTAATCCTCCTAACAACTGTCTTTTAAACACGAGGCAGTTGGAGCCTAGGACCTAGAAAACTTGCCCAGGATCACATAGCTAATAACTGGCAAATCTGAGCCACAGGCTGTCTGGTTTGGAATTTTCCATTCCATAAGTCATATGATCTCAAGATTTTTTTTCTGCTGCTTCAATTTTCTTTCTTGTAAAACTTCAGTTCAAGCCCTACTTTGCTCACCAAGCCAGCACCCACGCACTTCAGATAACGGGAGATTCCCTGAAGAGGACCTTCATCAGCCACACTGCAGTTCTCAGCATATATCTGGTGATTAATAGTCAATTGGTTTTTAACTATAAGGCAGAACTGAAAAAAGGCCTACAAGTGAGCCCACAGAACTGCATCCCAGGACCCCAACAAAGTTAGGTATGCAGGAAATGCATTAGAAGACACACCCCAGTAACACTGCAAAACATATCCCTAGAAAGAAAGTCTCGATGGAAGCAAGACCTCCGTATCTCAGGAGCCTGTGATCTCTGCTCCTTAATGCACACCTCTGCCCCCTTCTCCTCAGCTCACTCACCTGCTCCCACGTGCACCAGAAGTGGCTCCCCCAGCCCCCAAATCTATAGGACCCTCCATCCAGGTGAAGAGCCCACCACCAATGGGTTCGGTCTCTTTAGGGCCCTAGGAATGCATTCCAGTTGATCCAACTCATCTTTCTTGAGGACAACAAAAGTCCAAGGTCCTCAGGCCAACCAGGAAATCAAATGCCCTTGAGTCAAGTATCCATCTCAATTCCACTTAAATGTATCAGGGAGGTACTGGGAATGGATCGGAGTCATGTACATAGTTCTGCAGCTTTGGGTACCATCCCCAAAAAAGGACTTAGTTCAGGACTGAAAGAGCCCCTGTGCAGATGACATGCTGGGAAAGTGATAATTTGTTAGACATTTTTTCTTTTTAACAATGATTATCATGATTATGGAATATGTTTCAAATTTCGTATGTATCCACATAATGTTCATCTACACCTCCAATATCTCTTGGCTTAAGAGAAAAATGCCTGCTTTATATAAAGGGGAAGAAGCAAACACAAAATGCATGACAATTCAAAAGAAATGACCTATGAAGGGAACTGGAAACAACTTTGGGTAACTTTGGAATTATTCTTTCACATCCCTCTGAAGGTCAGGAAGAGGATTTATTTCTAAATGGAACTAATTAATGTTTCCTTCCTCTCAGCCTGGCTTATATGCTGTCCCACCCCAGTAAACTATAAGTTTATTGATGACAAAGATTACATGTGATTCATCTTTGAATAATAATAATAACAGCAATTAACATTGTGCACTGATAACATACCACACACTGTGCTAATCACTTTACATCTGTTATCTCATCTAATCCTTATAACAACCCTATGAAATAGGCACTGTTATTACAACCACTTAAAGACTGAGACACAAGGGTCAGAAGTTAAATAATGACTCCAAATTCTATAGTTAGTTACAGCACCTACATTCAAACCTGATAGGTCTACTACAGAGCCCACCTTCCTGAACTCAATGCTATGTCCAAGGCTAGGTCATTCAGAAATGTTAGGTTCAGGAGATAGATGGATGAATGGATGAATCTTTCAGGAAAACAAGAAGTGATCCACAAAAGAAACTTTGGTAGCCAGTAAGCTTAGCACATTAAGGCATGTTCCTGAGTAAGTCAAGGGCATGGATTTGCTATATTCCTGATCTAGCTAAAACTTGGACCCCCCAATAAAAAATCCCCACCACTGGTCCTAAAAGTATAAGGGCAATATGAGAGGGAGAGGAAGAGGAAGGGATGAAAGACAACAACAGACACTCAGTGAGTACTGATTCGGTTTTAGATTTCACAAATCTGAAATTGTCTGGATCAGCACCAACCTACCTTCAGAAACAGTGGTGGGTGAGAAAGGCCATCTTCATACGAAAAAGACGTCTCATTATGTCCTAGAGACCACAGAAGCCAGAAAGGTTTCAGCGCCTTCATCCACCTCTAAATACTTGCCCTTCACAACAACTTTAAAAGCAAAAGACTTTCAAAAAATGAAAGCCCGTTTGAAAAAAGACTTCACACTTGCCTCTAATTCTCTCTCTCCTTGTGTCAGTCAGGTCCAGAATGGGGAGCAGAGACTCCGGGAGCTCACAGAATAGGCTTTCCCAGAAACCATCCACAGTTGTGGGAGGAGCTGGGGTCGGAGGCAGTCTGGAAGGGGTGCTGGAGGATCAGTGAGCGCCAAGCAGTCGATTGGAGAGGCCAGGCATGCTGAGCCACCAAAGGACTACAAAAGGGGTAAGGAGAGAGGCCTCTGTGCAGCCTAACACCCTACGGGTCTGCAGCCAAGCATCTGGTGATGGGCCTTAGGCTTAGGTTCCAGAGTTGAGCATCAGGGCAGAGCAGAGGAGTAAAGAGAAGCTGGAACCCACCAGGCACCTCTGCAATCATCCATCGCTGTGCCTGACAGGAAAGAAATCCCAGCCAGTAAAGGTTGCCACTTTCCCCCAGCCTTCCCATTCTGTGTATGTTCCCCTTTCGGCCACCTCTAACCCGGTTGCACATAGGAAAGGAGATGCTGGGAAACGTAGTTCTCAGTTTCACCAAGCTGACCCAGCCCAGTCCGCCAGACTCCTTTAATTAAATATAGATACTTAAAGTGATTATTCACATCTTTGGGGAGACTGCACATTTTAATCATAATTACATGATAAATATTTCATGGTATATATCTTTGTCATATAATTAGGAATAAAAAATGTAATCTCAAAAAGATGCTAAATAATTCAAATGGCTGAGGATGTGATTAAAGCCATGACTGAAATATGGTCAGAAGGTAACTCAAGGTCTTCAAACATGATCTCCCAAGCAACATGTCCCCTGACAACTAGCCAAAGCTGTTATCACTACCCTGCATTTTCTCAGAAGTCTTCAGAGTAGAGATTTCAAGAACAAGCTCACAATATTTTCTCAACATCTTTCTCTCTTCAAAATTACTAGACTTGTAAAATCTATATACCATCCAAATAACCAACTTATTAGTATGCACTTTTTAACATCCAGTGGTACCTCCATATACTTACTGTTTTCTGAAACCCCGTGTTCAGCTAAACCTGAGCCAAGCCCAGAGGTGAGGCTAAGAGCATCTCCTAAGCTACTGCCTGGCAGAATTCCTCCACAGGGCATGTGCTTTAAGGGTTTCACTGTGCTGGAAGTAAAGTGGCCTATGTCACTGTGTCTCCAAAAGGCCCAATTCCTTCATGGCATATACATGCTAGATCAGATCCAACTCTTGGGCTTGTGGGCATGCCAATGGGCTGATTTATCATTGCCACCCAATGCCACCTAGACAAAATGGCACGATGGAACAGTAAGCATCTATTTCAAAAACTCACAAGCCAATGGCCATATCTTACTAAGTCAACTTTGCACAAATGCCTTTTACTGTCTGGCTATTAATTGAAGGAAAAAAGGGAGGGGGAGAGAGGAACAGAGGGAAAAAGAAAAAGAAAAAGGACCATATGCCCTGAATTCCAGACCTCTGTGACTACCTATACGCAGTGGTCAAGAGAGGACCTTTAGTAGCCCGTCATTGTAACATTCAGCCTGGCACAGGCTTCTAATCCCTGAGGGTTATGAAGCCCTCATGAAAGACCCCTGACATATTTTCCAGCAAGCAGTTGGCAGTGATGGATGATTCCATTAGAAGAACAGCCATGACTCCATGTTTTCTACAAGGTCCTCAGCATTCAGGAAAAGGCTGGGCCTTAAGAAACTTTTCATTAATAGATCTCAATTCTTCGGATGTCCAAACAATTGGGATACCCTTCGTTCAGCAGGTTCCAACATAGGTCAGAGGAGGCCTGTTTCAAACTGATTTCTTCAGTTTCCAATTCCTGACCTTCATCTACATTTCTGGAGAGCTAATAAAAACAAAGATTAATTCCCTTCTCACAGAAGTAATGACAATTGCACCCACGGACCTCAGCTCATACTGGCACAGCTGCCACCCCACCCGGTGAGTCCTCTTCCCTCTCTTACCAGGTTCTTCTTCTGCGTTGTGAAAAAATAGAACCTTTCTTAAGCATATTTGTCCCCTTAATTCCAAATCTACAATTAGGTGCTTATGGTAATAAATATTAAAAATAACTTCCCCTAATCTTATTTCTTCTTCTCACCCACTCCACTGACCTCTCATCAGGGGAAAACCAGTTTAGATTAAAAAGATGAAACTGATCAGGTATGTTGGCCAAAGAGGTCTAAATACTGTCCAGAAGAGGAAATGACCCTCTCTTCTGGTTTCTACTTATTTTGAAGTCAAAAATAAATAAGAACGGCACTCACTCTAGCCCGGGCAATGAAGCGAGACTCTGTCTGAAAATAAATAAATAAGTAAGAAAACCTTTTCTGAAATTTTGACTAGTGGCCAAGTTAAAATTTTGCCTTGACCCAATTAAAATTTGAAATTTAAGTTTTGAATTAGTCCTATTATTTCCCAATTTGTCCAAAGAGGCTAGTTTCCTCACAGGTTTGCATAGGGTTGCCCTGAATCAACAGATTGGTGGTCTTGGGTAAATCAAACTGTTTTATTTTCAGCAAAAAAGTGTTTCTTTAGAAATATTAAATATGCACAACCTTAGTAATGCAGATAGCTAGTCAACTGTTTACAGGCAGAGGTCTTGTTCAATGTACACATCAAATATCACTACTATTAACAATGTGCTAATATCTGTAAAGAATTCACTATTTGGGAGTTAAACACATCACTCTGATCTCATTTGCTTTTTCTCCTGTCAACCACAAATTCTGTCAGTGGAGTCCAAATAAATGTGATTTCTCTAATTCTTCAATAGTTTCAGATTTGAGTCAAAAGCAAAACCCTGGGTAATGACTGGCAGCACGAGTACAGGATATTTTGAAATGGTATATCTTCTTGCAAAGCCAAGCAATGCAAAGGTGAAGGCCAACATTTAACAGTAAACATGTTATGAGCATTTTAATTAAAGTAAGCAGAAAGCCAAGCTACCAAGTACCAAGCTCTCAATGAACAATGTTCATTCTAGACTTCTGCTAGCAACTGAGGTCAACATTCACCTGATGAACATGGACAACAATGGGTGACGTTTTGAGAGGTTTGTTCATATATTTGTCCTCCATTTCCATAATCACCTTTATGCTCTAGTCACATATGGAAAGCTGTTGTTTCTCCATAATATCACCTGCAATCTTGATGAACTAACAGTAAACTGAGCAAGAGTTGTTTCTATATGAAGGCATACATTGATATTATTCCAAATAAAGGTATTTCTTTAAGTGGAGAATGCTAATAACTGAATGCCATGTTGAGCTGTGAAATAATGAAAGAACTGAAGTATTTTTGTCAGGCAATTCAGTAAGAATGTTAGGTCTTAGTAGCTAAGGAGATATGGGTAATATAACACACAAGACAAATTGTCTAGGCTCTTGAAGAATACATGGCTGGCGCTAAGAAAATCTTGAAGAGCCAAGTATTTTGAAATTATAAAGTGATGTTATAACAAGGTCAGGAGTCTAGGTACATTGGTTTTAAATTACTGCCATAGCCTATAACAGAGCCCTATAAAGGGGATGAAAGGTACTTCATTACAACATTGGAAAAGCAAACTTAGGTGCTTCTGAGATCGGTAGGTATAATTTGTATGGCTTACTTCAGGTTTGCATTAACTGCACAGAATTGGCTAGTATGGTCAGAGGTGAAAGAATACTTCTTAGGAAATTAGTTAATGAAATAAATCACTGGAAATGAACATTCAGTTGCTGCAGTCTGACACTCTGCTACATTAAAGCTCAGAAAAATAAAGCATTTCTTTTTCCATTTCTCTGTTCAAATCAGGTGATTTGGACAGTCTTACTACTAGTGGTATATTCAAGAAAAGCAAAAAAAAAAAAAAAAAAAAAAAAAGGACTCAAATACTTTTCATTTAAAGTAAGTTCTGAAGACTAGTTGCCAAATCATGAGTTACATTACACGGGCAGGTTAACTCACATCATGTTCTCCCAATTACAACCCTCAAAAAATCATAGTATAGTCTCTACCTTCAGATTTTTTTTTTCATCAGGACACAAAATGCTTCCCAACTAAGAAGACAGTGCCCTACAACAACCCCAGGACAAGTTCTGTGGGTATCCTTCAAAAATGAAAGCACTGTTAAAACGCGCCATTGATCAAGGGGAAAGTGCCTTTGTACTCAATAGTCCAATTGGTATTTGCGGCCACAGGTGCGGCAGCTTTCATTTCTCTTAGTGCTAGTTCCAAAGCAATGTAGCCGGGTGCCATTTTGAAAGGAAACTGCCGTAACTAGTCCTAATAGCTTAAATCAGCACTTTCCCAAGTGAAAGATGGGCTACCCAGAGACATTTCAAAGACTGAGGTGGGGAAGTCAAGGGAGAGAGAACCACGAAACTAGAGCTGTGCTTGCTCCCCAGATGACAACATGGATGTTACATTTTTAATACACCTAATCTATTGGGTACTATTAACACACTCATATTTTCCTGGGGGAAAGAACAACTTCTGTTAGATTACGCAGTTTTCACCCTTGAAAGACCCAACAAGTCAGAGACAACTGCCATTCCTTCTGTCACGGTGGCTGACCTCACCTGAAAGGGGCGCCCAGCTCAGCCACCGCACCGCACAACCTTGCTGCTTAGCTGTTTCCCTGTACACGTTGCTTTGTAGCTGGGTCCCTTTCCTTCCCCTACATCTTACTAGCCACATCTTATGTTGAATGGCGGTGGGCTCATTCCAGTATAGAAACAGTATACCATTTATGCAGATTTTTAAAAATTCAAAACATGTCTTGTTTATTGATACTACATGAGCATAGAAAGCATAAATGGGTACAACAAAGAATGGAAAATGGGAATGGGGTGAGGGAGGGGTACAAATGAGGCTTCACACATGTGCAATGTTGTATTTTAAAGTGAAGATATTAAGTAAATACGGTAAAATATTGAACACATTTTAAAATCTAGATAGTGGGTTTATGGGTATGATCCTAATTTTTATGGAATATTTGAAATAGTTCATAAATATTTTTAAAAGCAAAAATATAATGGCATATTTAACTAGGAATACCATTGATATCTGAGAACCACATTAATTTATGAAAAAGAAAAAAAATCTAAAAGTCAGCTGACTAAAATCTGAGACTGATGGATGAAATATTTTTCCTCCAAAGAGAGTAGAGATTTGCTATTCATTGACTGTGTCAGATGCACACTGATAAATATTTTACATACTTGTTCATAACTCTATGAGATAGGTAGTATCTTCTTTTTACAGATGAGGAAACTAAGGCTCAGAAATTAACTTGGTGGCCAGGCACAGTGGCTCACACCTGTAATCCTAGTACTCTGGGAGGCTGAGGTGGGAGGATTGCCTGAGGTCTGGAGTTGGAGACCAGCCTGAGCAAGAGCGAGACCCCAGCTCTACTAAAAACAGAAAAAAATTAGTCGGGCCTGGTGGCACGTGCCTGTAGTCCCAGCTACTTGGGAGGCTAAGGCAGGAGGTTGCTGTGAGCTAGGCTGATGCCACGGCACTGTAGCCTGGGTAACACAGAGAGACTCTGTCTCCAAAAAAAAAAAAAAAAAAAGGAAGAAATTAACTTGGCTAGTGACCCAATGAATAAGCAGTAAAGTCAGGATTTGAAGCCAGGTTAAGGGCGGGACTCCAGGATCTACACTGTCACATCACACTGGCTGACCTGATAAACTAGCAGATTCCATTCTGAAGGAGTGACAGGCCATACAGGTGAAGGGACTCAGAGATTTGACAGGGTGCTAAGCTCCCTCCTCTCCAAAGTACAAACCAGAAGTTTCTCGAACAGGAGATTTCTGCCCACATTGCTTTTCCCAGTGCCCAGATTGTCACCAGATGTTAATGCCTGCACCAACCAGTTTGGTGACCTTAGATGTTAAGAGTAATCCCCAAACTTAACTGCCTCCTTTGATAACAGGGCAGAGGCCTACCACAAGGTTGACCAAGTTCTTGAAAACAAAACATGGCCACCCCATGGCATCACAGCATGTCACATTATAACTGTCTATATACTATCAGCTGCACCTTCTGCCCATGATTGAAAACCCAGTGAGAGTGGGAATCTTATTTATCCTACCTACTACTTGAGCCTCAGCAAGTAGCACACAGCAGACATTAAGTATTTGTTAAAATAATCAAATACTAAGTGGCCATTAAAAATAACACAAAAAAATAAATCCTGGGCACAATTTCATAATACACTAAGTGCATAAGGCAGGATACTTACATAATGTGATCCTAGTTTTGTAAAATTGTATATGCTAGCTAGCCCCCAGTGTTCAGGAGCATCTCGGCCATAGGTAAATAAGTAGACACCTGCAACCCCTCACTCTGGAATAACCGATACAGGGAGAGCCCTTGCGAGCAGCGGCTCACTTACGTAACTGTCACCAGCCATTTGGAGCACCTGCCGATGTGACACCTGGGGGTGCAAATTTGAAGTCACCGTTTTCTGTCCACATCATGGAATTCCCCATGGCCAGACTCCTCCCAGTCATGGCCACGGGACCTCCCATGTCCAGGCTTCACATAGGCTAACTGACTCATTAAAGTACACCTAGGACATGCCCCCAAAGTAAACATCAGGCAGGCCATGTGGCCTGTATCCTAAGTCACACTATCCAAATAAAATCTTCAAATTTGTCCATCCAGATATTTCACATGATGTGGCTTAACAAAAACTTTTATTTGTGGAGAAATAAGCACAGAAAATCCTGAAGGATGGATATACATCAAAATGTTAAAAGCAGTTATGTGGAGACCTAATGTACAGCATGATGACTATAGCTAATAACAATGTATACTGGAAATTTGCTGAGTATATCTTAAGTATTCTCAGGACAAAAAAAAAGTATGTGAGGGGATGGAAATGTTAATTAGCTTACCCGTGATAATCATTTCACAATGTATACATATATCAAAGCATCACATTATACACCTTAAATATATACAGTTTTTGTCAGTTATACCTCACTGAAACTGGAAAAAAATTTTTAGTGATCTCTGAGGATTATAACAGCTACGGTTCATTTTTTGCAAGTGTTATCTAAATTTTCTAAAGATTATCACTTCTAAAACAGTTAATTGCTTAATAAACAAAGCCAAAGGTCGCATGTCTAGTACACTAGACAGGGTGTCTATATTCCAAAATTATGTTTCAAATATTCTGAAAAGGGGGCTATCACTCAGCAATATCAAAGTGGCCCAACACCTATGTGCCACAGCACACAAAAAGATGTAGTCTCTGCTCTTAACAAAAGTAGGGGAGCAAGATGTACCCACGCAAAAATTTTAAAGCTGCAGCAATATGAGTAACTACTGCCAAAGGCACATAAACAGGAGGTGCTTCATACATTTTGAGAAAGGGCATCCTTTTTTGTGGGCCTCAACAAGGATGAAGGGTTTCAAGGAAAAGGCAATCTTTAACATGACTTTGCAGGATTCAAATTAAATCCTGAAATAGCAATTCAGAAAAAGGAAAAGTCTGAGCACTTTTTTATTTTTTTTTTTTTTTTGAGACAGGGTCTCGCTCTGTCACCCAGGCTGGAGGGCAGTGGCCTCATCATAGCTCACTGCAATCTCAAACTCCTGGGCTCAAGCGATCATCCTGTCTCAGCCTCCTGAGTAGCTAGGAATATAGGTACACACCACACTTGGCTAAGTTTTGTATTTTTTGTAGACGGGGTCTTGCTCTGTTGCTCAGGCTGGTCTCAAACTCCTGGCTTCAAGTGAATCTCCCACGCTGGCCTCCCAAAGTGCTAGGATTACAGGAATCAGCCCCCATGCCTCACCCAACATTAGCATTTGGGTATCAGTGAAGCAAGTAGCCTGGCTCTCATCATAACAGAATCCCAGTGTTTTCTGGGGAATGGTAAAAGGTAAAATGATTGGATGTGGAGATGGGGGAGACAGGGAGCAACAGGCCTAGAAAGTAGATCAGGGTCAACGGAATTTGGTTGGGGGAAACTAAGTCAAACAAATTTCCAAGGATTTGTTGGAGTTCTCCAAGCTCTCAGTAGGCTATTGTTCCCTGAGTCTCCACTCGGGACAGGGAGCTGGTGTTATTTGCCCACTGAATCCTTTTTTCAGTGAAGAGGTCAGTGCATAGAAAATACCTCAGGAAATACTGGAGTTTAACAAGTAATGGAGGCAAAACAACGAAGGGCTTGAATGTTGAAGCTAAACCAGGTAACGTGGCCTCGGTCCTTGTAACAAGACCTAGATTCCCAGTGAGGTGTAGTGGTGCATACCTGTAATCCCAGATACTTGGGTGGCAGGTGGGAGGAATGCTTGAGCCCAGGAGTTTAAGACCAGCCTGGGCAACACAGTGAGACCCTGTACCAAAAGATTTAGAAAAACAAAGACCTGAATTCCCAAAGTATGAACAACCTAGTAATACATCTTTAAGTTTTTACAGTGGAACTCAGCCAGATTTTGCTGCCACCATAACATTCCCATCTCATCCACCTGTCTGAATTCCAACAAAGGTGAGTCCCACCCCATTCTTCTGAGAGCACCTTTGTAGTCGGCAGTCCCTTCCTGGTGACCCTAAGGCTTTGGAAGAAGCATATCTTCTCATGAAGTTATGGAAGGACTTCTATAAGCAATAGTAGCCCTGAAGATAAGCACTGAAGATTCCAAGTATGCCATGACAAAAATATGTTTTTAAAAAATCTTGTGCGGTACTGAGCAGTTTTTGTAAATTACAGGTAGCAATGCATCTGTTGTAAAACCAGTTCAAGGTGCCATAACCAGCAAAAAAACAAAAGAAAAAAGAGAGGGAGGCAGGGGGAAAAGGGAAGGGAGGAAGGGAAGAAGAAAGGAAAAAAGAACATTCACATCAGATGCATCACACGCAGGGAGGGCAAGTAAGGTTTTACAATCCTGTTGTCCGTTACACACACTATGTTGCCCTGTGTTCTGGACTGTGGTTCAAAATGTATTTCTTACTTAGGTCACAGCTAGAATGTTTGAAAGTCACGGCTCTAAATGATGAAGGACTTAGGGCAGAGACTGGAAGCTGCAGCATTCAGCCAGAAGGCCACGGGAAGCAGCAGTAGGAAGAAAAGAAAGATAAACGGAAGAAGACACTTAAGAATCTAGATAAGAGAAACCAACGAAAAGGCCAAGGTAACTACATCCAGGTAATCTGGGGAAAAGTGGCTATCGCCATAACCAGGCAAACCGTGGAGGAGGGCTGGTTAAGGGGGAGGCAGGGAGACACATTTGGTTTTAAGAGACAAGCCATCCAGATGGGTCCACAAAATAAGCTCTCCCACACCACAACCTCAAAAACAGGTCCACGACACCGCTTTAATTTAGTCACCTTTAACAGTGCTATATTAATTCTCTTTCAGTTATACCATGTTTTAAATTTATGCTGTCCTCAACAAAGTGGTTGTGACTTTAAAAAGCATATCATCAAAGAACCAATACCCCCAGTTAGTCCCTGGCTATTACATTATTTACCATCCCAAGGGCTTCGCTTTGATTTAGCACTTGATGGCTAGGTACAGAAGGGTCTGTCATTTGGCTCCTGCGTGGACGATGATTTCATCGGCATGTGACTGCACAACCTGCAAGAGTGCTACTGCACTGGCACTACTAGGAGAACACTGTGCTAAAGGGCGCCCAGAGGCTGCCATGAAGTCTCTGCCCGTCCTGAGTGAAGCTGCACAGTTGGCTCAAGGGCCCTGCTGATCCGCCAAGGGGCATGAGGGAAATGGCTGAACTCCAACAAATCACTTTATCCAGGACTAAATCCCCAACGTACATCAGAGTAGACATAATTAAACGAGGCAGAGTGGACTTAAAGGTAAAATGTCATCCCCAACATGCCCTTGATGAAGAGAATTTTGCTTTACAGAAGCCTTTTTAAGTAGTAAATTACATTAATTACCAACATTTAAAAACATCCAACATTTAAAGGTTCTGAATCTCTGATTTATTAGACAGCATAGAAATAACAGGTTTAGGTTATATTACAGAAAAGAGCTCAAATGCTCATAAACAGCAACTTGGGCTTGCTTGTGGGTGGGAAGGGGAATTCTTCAGACTACTGCACAAAGACACAAAGATTCCTCATACTAAAAAGTATTAAAGGGTACGCAAACAGGTTTCTTGTAAGAACAGAGAAATCCACATCCTAAATAAGGTGTCCACAATGACTATAACACATCCCTTAAGAGAAAAGCATGTATTTGTAGGAAGCAAACAAAGCTTTCCACAGAGAAACCACTTTCAGGAGATGATTAGGTGGACCTGCAATGAAGAAAATACATTTCAAAAGATGGGTTCAGATTTATACGAAGTTTTCACTGAAACAATTAAGAAACAAAAATAAGACCCTTCTCTGTATCAAAGGAATTTTTTTTAAAATACATCATGGATAAAATAAACTTCAGGCAAGGTCCAAGTCCTACTCAGAGCCATACATTTGCAAATAATGTAAATTAAAAATAAAAATTTGACAACAAAAATACTACTTGGAACTACCTCGAATAGGCCGAGCTAAGTTCGTGTTCTGCTTTAGCGTATTATATTGAAATGAATCTCATTCTCAGTATAATTTTTTTCTTTTTAACCTTAATCACCAGCGGCTGGGCAACTGAAATGGGCATGAGAACTATATAAATGTCAGAGAAATATGTAAACCTCATTAATGTTTCCAAAAATTCATTTAGAGATAGAAACAGGTCCAAATAGATGCCTGCCTAAATGTACTGCAATTACGTTACAATTATTTTTCCAAATACACAGATATGCTCTGTCTTTTCTCAGCTCATTACTGACTCAAACAATTTGCCCTGCTGGGATCAATTGTTTGCTAATAAATAATTGTTTACAGTCTCAAAATGATATTAGGAGGTTTTCTTATTAGTTTTCCTTCTGCACCCTAATAAGATTGAAAACTAGCTGATTCCCAAGAGTCTAACCTTAACCTCGCTTTGTTTAACAGCCCAGGAAATGATGAACCATCTGCTTCAGAAAATAATGGACGGCCAAGAGGAAATATTGTTTAATTGTAGATTAACCTCCTCATGAGGCAGTCTGAAGCAGCTTTAGAATTAGCAACTATAACCAGCAAAAGAAACAAATGGCTCAAGAGCCTTTCCTCTGCCATTTAAGGTCCAGAAAGAATGCAAAGGGATTTTTATTACCTATATTTATTTCCGTCTATTTCCACAATGGAAACAAAAATCATCAATGAAGTCAAAACTGATTCTCAAAAGTGTAGTCACTGCCCTCCAATTTTGTTTGCCCAAATACCTTTAATGCAGCAAACCATCAAACCATCTCATGCACTTAAGAAAGTGTTCATTTAAAAAAATCAATAAAAACCTCTTTTCCATTATTTTCAGGTTCTTATAATATTATAATTAATATTTTCCCTGGTTTCTTTGTTAATAGTAATAAATCCACCATTGGGGAGTACGAATTGTTTTATTATCATCAACATGGCACTTAAGTAAATGAAATCTTGTCAAGTACATGGTGACCTACAAGTTCAAAAGAAAAAAAGAACAGCATGAGATCAAAATGGCTGGCCAGGACAGGAGATACAAAAGTGACAGATTAAATGCAAACACAGCCCTTTATCCAACAGGCTTCACATGCTAAAACTTTTTCTAAAGTCAAACCTGTAAAAGCGCATCTGATATAGAATACTTAATACTCTGTCCACTCTCAGAGGCTAAACCAATTAGCAAGGGTACTATACCCATCTTAATTCAGAAAAGTATAGGAATCCTGAAAACATTCAGTTATTCCACAAATATATATTGAGGACTTCCTTCAAGGGCCTGGGAGGAGAAGAACAAGGAACAGGACAAAGACACTTAGGGTAGGTATTTTATGGCGTAACATTTAACACGTGCCTAAGTATCAGTTTTTCCTTAAGCCCGGTAAAAATAATTAAGTAAAAAGCTTTGCCCTGTTGGTATCGAAAAATGTAAATGGCTCCTCTCAGTCAACAGATATAACCAAGAACCAAAGACATCTATGAAAATTTCAAAACTAAGGAAATTTGCAATTCCAGGCAAGGCCGTATTACTGTGGGTTTCCAGTAAGACCTCAAGGTCACTCACTTTGTGTAAATATTAAAGACACAACCTCTGTGGAGAGGAAAGATTTTTGGCAGTTCAAATTCTTAAATATCTTAAATAGTATTTGCTAAAATAAATTATTCTTGAATTCCTCAACTTAATTTTGAAGCAATGAGCTAGTAATAACTCCAGAGATTCAAATAATAGAGCCTATTCAAGAAGAATGAGAGTTTGACATTCTTCTCTACAAAACAACTAGGCACAATTTTATCCATCAGACGTCTATCAACCTACGGATATTGAAAGCTTGGGAGAACATGATAACATCAACTCCAACCCTACAGCCAGCTGTAATATCGAGCGGGCATCAACAATGCTATTCATGAATTTAGAAAAATTAATAAATCCTGGGTTGAATGCAAGAAAAGGCTCAAATACAGGTGAAGCATACTCACTTGGGTTTTGTTTCTGCATCTGTCACTTGGCGAATGAAGATACCATCTTCAGGATGTTCTGTGTCATCCATTTCATACATATATGATGATGCTATTGCAAGCGTAGTCCCATCATTACTGAAGGCAAGTGATGCGATGCTGGTGGGGTACCGATGGAACTGGCACAGTCGTTTTTTGTTAAATGGATCCCAAATATTTACAAATCCATCAGAACCACCTAGAATTAATTTCAAAATAATTAAAATGGTTCTTAATACCAGACACAAAAATAACCATTATCTTAACACTTAATTTTTAAGGTGATAGAGGTTACATTTTCCCCAAGAAGTACTGTACCAGACTTTTCTGCTAAATACTTTAAACAGCCAGCACAACTTTATTTTTTTAAATTCCACCTAAGCATAAATGAGGAGTGTTCAATTAATTTAAAAAATGGATATTATCTTAATCAGATATAGGTTAGCATGCCATACTTCACCTGTGGCAAATGTATTGTGGATATTGTGAAAGGAAATGGCATTGACTGGGTAAATCTGCTCAATATTATTTTCTTTAAGTCTGTGACATTTGAAGGCATACTTCTTCTTTTGTACTTCAGGGCTTGGGTCCAAGTACTCGACTGCCACTCGGCCTTCAATAGAGCTTAATACATAACCCTGCCAAGAGGGGAACCAGAAAACAAAAATGTTTTAAAATCCAGTTTCCAAAAAAAAGGCACTAATTTCCAAATTCAACCCACACTAAAGAAAGATGATTATTTCAAAAACAAGAAATACAGCCATGTTTTAACAAAATTTTTAAGCTATACTAACAAAGTTATGACAACTCTAAAAAGCTAAGAACACTAATACCTATTTTAGAAAAAATAAGGCTATCATCACTTGCTTTCTTCACTTTACCAGTGTCTTGTATATCGCCATCAAAAGGATCCAGTTATTTTGTCAAACTAAACAAGAATTTTAAAGAGTTTTAATATTATTGTTGTGCTATTTAAAAGGGGACTCAAGTGTGTTCCCTCAATTAAAATATATTCTACGTTCTATAACTCTTTATCTCTAACAACTGCAAGAACTGTTTGGGGGCATCGATAATCCAAATCAACTGGAACATCAGTCTTCCACCTTAATCATTCCGCCTTTTGCATTTACTACAGCAAGCAGGCGTGCACACGACAGATCTTCGGGAATATTCAACAGTGGTTTACAATTTTAAACCCTTCCTTGCCTTTCCTTGAAATGACAATATTAAAAAAAAGTAATAATAAGAGAGATAACACACTAAATATGAAATCTGTTTTACGTTTTCTTTTTAATCTACTTCAAGGTATGAAAAAGATTTATTCCCAAAAACTGCTTACAAAGAAAAAAAAAATCAGTAAAACCCTGCTTTTAAATTTCCATTATAAAGTAGAGCTAGTCCAACAGAAAATTTTAGATACAAAGACATTAAAATAACATTTACAATGCAAGCATATTTTAATCACCTATTTAAATCTCTAAAATTTCACATAACTGCAATTCCTTACCTTCAACAGAAACTTACAATTTCCTGAAAAAAAGAGCTATGATCACCATTGAGGTACTGGCTTTTTGAGATAAGGGGACAAGAGAATAACTGACATAACTGCTTCAAGTCCCACAACCACTAAACAACAACCATAAGGTTCCAGATACCTGCTGTTTTTAATAACTTTTCTTCTTGTGAAATCCCTATTGCAGCTCACCACAATACCAGCTCCCCTTAGGACTTTAGGGACTCAGGTAAGAGGGAGCTCACTAATAAACAGGCCAATCTCATTTAGTGATGATGATGGAAGGTGACCCACCCTGTACATCAAGAATTAGTCATTATATGAGGGGCACTGCCTCTCTAACCTCAGAAGAGTTCTTTACCAAAAAAAAAAAAAAAAAGAATCAAAGTTCTATTGTCAAATGGGGAAAGAACTCCATTACTATTAGGGTTAGAAAAGACAACAGCAAATTCCATAAACCAAAATTTCCAGATATAAATTTTAATTTGCTGATCTGTAAATTGAAATATCAGCAAAACTTTCTTTGATTAGTGTATGTCTATCAAGCATCCTGGACCAGGATCACAAAAAAAAATCAGAAGACCTCTATTCATACCACTGGGTGATCCTGGACAGATTACTTAACCTCTCTGAATATCAAGGTCTTTTCTGAGGTGGGGGTTAACACATTACCTTTTAACACAAGGCCATCAAAAATATTAACAAATTCTAAATAACTACTCAAAAATAAAAAGCTTTAAAGGCAGTGACTGAATCATTATTACAAAAGATATTATTTTTTAAAGTCCAGAAAGGGGAAGGGAGGATAGCGCAGTACCTGCTTGTTTGGAAACGCTCGGATGCAGCGAGTCTGGTATTTCAGGCTGGACTCCCTGCGCTGCTGCACGTAGCCCATGTTCCGCAAGTCCCACACCAACACTCTGCGGCCCGCCGTTCCCACAATTAGCCGATCTCCAGACACTGAGAGGGTATACACCTTTTAAAAGAGAACAAAATTTGCTAAAAATCATCTATTTGCCTGAAATGGCCTTTTGCCCCAAAATAAAGTCCAATCTAATCATAAAACCATAAAAAATTTTAGCTGATTGGGTTCCCAACCACAGGTACCAATTTTAGATACTGAAGTTATTCAAACCAAGTAATTCATACAAATAGCAAACCCAGGATATTCTCAACACTTCACCAAGTATCATACAATATACATTCTATTTAATTCTGGAAAGGCACTTTCGATGATTTAATTCTCTTCCTTACTAAAACAAACTAAATTTTTCCCAGCCTTATTGTTTCATTTAGAAACAAAAATGTAAAAAAAAAAAAGACACTCAAAAATGAGACAATAAAACCATAAAATAATTCAAGACACTTTTCGATGGACTTCTAGCTTTTCATAAACCAATCATTTTCAAAGTTATTTTCCTACGACCACTTTTTGGAAGGAGATTTCATTTTATAACTCTTTAAAAATCTTGATTTTTCCCAGCTGTTAAAGTAAATAAATAGGCCTTTCCAGGAAGAGTGAGGGAGAGCCATCACTCATTGGCTGTTAAGTTGCTTTTGGTGGCATACAAACCCAAAATTAAAACACAAGAATAGTGGTCTGGAATACAACAAAGCAAATTCTTGTGCCCTGACGTCACACTACACATGCAAGACAGAAGTTCACTTTAGAGAAAATTTTAAAAAGCATCATATTCCCTGTTTTTTCCCACTCTCATAATACCTTTCTTCAATATTAAAATTTCCACAAAAATCACAGAATTTCCCCCAAACATTTAGTAGTTTATTTGCAAATACAATGTTACTTGGAAACCAAACAGAGGTAGCAAATTCAAGACAAAGGCGGCAAAAAACATTTTCCTCGTCATATTGTTATTTATTTATTTATGTATGTATGTATGTATGTATGTAGTAGAGACAGGGTCTTGCTATGTTACCCAGGCTGGTCTAGAATTCCTGGGCTCAAGCTTTCCTCCAGCCTCGGCCTCCCAAAGTACTGGGATTACAGGCGTGAGCCATCACACCCAGCCTATTTCTTTTAAATGCAGACTTGAGATTCATAACTGTGCTCTGAGTATTAGTTTCAATTAATAAGAAACTCTAATCTGACCTATTATTTCCAAACCGGAAGAACTTCTGTAAAAAATGTAGAGAGGCCTCATGACATGTAAGATATATTTTTAACATTCAGTAATTAAACCAAACTACAGACCACAAGTTGAAGAACCAAGGTAGATGTAACAATGCAATGTCCTGACAGTCTCTATAATCTAGCCTTAAAATTCAAAAACTAATGTGACCAAGGGAAAAATAAAGAATTAAAAAGATTCAAAACAACAGATTTTATAGTAACAGATTTAAATATGAGAAATATCACAAAATGTATCATAGTTTGCTCAGAAAACAAAACATATGTAGAAAAATGAAAATTAACCTAAGATGTATGAAGTACCAAATTTAAAAAATACAGAATCCAGGAAGAGATCGATTTATAATGGTACAATTATATTGGGAATTTTATCTTAAATCTTTACTATACATGTGACACACAAGCTTCTAATAATGCTTTCTATCCCCACTGATCGTAAATCAAGTGAAACCACTGTCATGCTACTGACTAGGTATATACATTTATCAAAGAAAGTATTAAAAAAAGTGACATAATGAACCTTGCTGAACCAATAAGAAGCTTGATTCAGTGTGGCTGTCCATTATATGATACTCTGTCAGCAATTTATCACAGTTCTTAACATGTTACATACAACCATAAATCAAAACTAGAAACAATGCAATTATTTCATTCTGAACAAAGGTCTTGCCAGGAGTAGATTCAACTGTGATGTGACAAAAATAATGGCTCTGTGGATGCACTACTGTATATAGTGATGGCTAACAGGAATTGAATAGTATATTTACACTGAGGAAATAGAATCAAGTGAAGGATACCTTTAAACTGCTAAAACAATCAATCTTTAAAATTAACTACCACCTAATAAAGTCTGATGAGGATATGGCAAGAATGCTCAATTACACTTTCATCATACAGATCAAAAGGTTAAAATACACAAAGTTTCCATTTTAAAAAGCTTTGTTCACTAAAAGCCTTGAAACTACAACTGTCAGCACTGAAAAAATACATAAACAGCAAAAGCCAGGAAACATAAACACCTTTCTCACTAAACTTGAAATGATAACCCACTTCACCCTCTTAACAGTCAATTCAAATGAAACCTCTGGTCACAAATGACAATGAGTGATGCTCCATCCCATTTTTTGGTACAGGCATATCAAACCCAATTTAAGACAATTGAACAGTCTTTGCTCAATGACTTTTCTTTCTGGCAGTTGAGTTGCTTCTAAGTCCTGAGATTTAAAGCGTTAACAATACATGGAAGCAGGTTCATTTAAGCAAGTACTCTCCAGTACAACTGACAGAAGAAAGTTGGCCAAAATCCCAAAGTTAATTTTCATTTGCATTAAAGCATTTTTATGTAGTTGTGTTTATAAGACAGATTCTTTGTCAATTCTCTACCTCTGAATTCAGCAGCATATTCATCAAATATGCGTCAAGACAAATCATCCCAAGAACCATAACTCCAGGGATGAATATAAAGAGCCTACCTTTTCAGGCTGAGAGAAGGTCCCGGCATTACAAGGAGTTCTGGGATCCCACAATTTAACTGTTTGATCCCAACTTCCAGTAACCATCACATTCACTTCCGGACAGTATTCAACACATCTGATAGGGGCATCATGGGTTCCAACAAGATTTTCTATAGGAAAAAGAAGATGGAAAAAACCCAACACCTAGCTTTACTACCTCGACTAAACAAATATTCCTAAACTGAACTAACAAAGTAAACATTCAAGTATAATCAATCTGCCTCATCCAACTCCACAGAAATGTCTGCATACAGAAAAATCTCCATGACTACAAAAAGTTACCCATTCCTCTTTGTTCACCTTACAGCACAAATGAGTGGAGAACTCTGGTCTTCTGGATCTCAACAACACTTACCTTGAACACTAAGCCAATGCTGATAAAAATCTTACTTATAAGGCTATAGTATTATGAGAGCTGGGGGTGAGTCTTATGATTATGGCACTTGGTTTTCATAGTAGGTCAAATTTTCAATACACATTTTCTTTCCTTTCAATTTCAACCTTCAGACTATCTCATTTATTCATTCAAATAACTACTATGTGCCAAAATCTGCGCTAAGAATATAAAAATGAACAATATATGGTCTTTACCTTTAAACAGGATTGCTACCTTTTTAAAAATATTTCATTTAGAAAAGGATTTCATGAAGTTTGGCAATGACCTTCAGAAAATAAACAGCTAATTCTCTAAGTTATAATCTAATATCAAAAATATTTAAGTTTGCTTTTCAGTGTTTTTCCCCCCAAGTTTCTGAACAAACATAACCTAAACATGCAAGCTAACGTACTACACAGAGTAAGCTACTGGCAAGCAAAACCAAATATTTGCAGTTATAAGTTACATAAGAAAGTGACTTTCATACAAAGTCACTTCTTTTTGACAAAATGTGCCCATCCATCATCCATCCTCCCATTGTCCAACTTATCCTCTATTTAGACATATCTCTGTGCCCTGACATCTCCTTCCAAGTATACCTACACCTAATGTACACATAAACAAATGCTCGGCTAGAGGGCTCTATGCATTTGGGTGCCATTTCAATCTCTACCCTGCCCCAGTATCACCATAAAAATTTGGGTAAGTCATTTCATATCTGGGACTCTAAGAAATTACTTAACTGAAAAAAAATGCATCATCTTGTTCCTCATACAATAAATGCAATTGAAACATATTCTACTGCTAAATAACTATAAAGCAGGATTAACACAGACATGATTAGTTATTTTATACTGTTAGCTTTTTAAAAACCTATCTTCTTTCAGCTTAAACTGAACTAGCTTCTGAAAAGAGAACTCTGAAACATCACCACTGCTTTGGGAAATCCTAATGAAACAGAGACCACTACGGGATCTAGTACACTTCTAACGACCAGGTAAAGGCCAAATACTTAAATGTCATTTCATGTAAACATTTAGGATGGTGATAATAATGTGGGCTTTACTGCAAAAACACACGCATGACATTCTGTGACCAGTAACTTAATGGTTATCATTTAAACAAAAAAACGCTAAATCCAAAACACTTCTTACCTGTACCTAAGCAACTTGGTAGCTAAGCAATTCAGAAGTAACTTGGGAAACAAGCAATTTAGGAGCCACTCTTACTAAACGTTTATACCCTCGTACACTAGCTGAGAAAACAAACTGTTAAAAATGTGTTCATATTACCTTGATCAGTGTTTAAATCATGCATTTTCAATTGATGATCTAATCCCCCACTCCAGGCGTGTGTTGGATCCTAAAAAATAGTTTTGAACCACTTAAAACTTGGAGCTTTAGAAAGTATTTCAAAATTCCTATTTCTACAGTCAACTGTTCAGTTTATGCTCAGGATAATACATACAGAGGGCTCAACTACTCATGGTAAACAAACAAAAAAACAGCACAAAAAAGCAAGTGGTCACAAAACTCTTACGTCATCAAATTAAGGGACAGCTGCTTTATCCAGTTCACACTGAGAGTAAACAGGCATTCTTTCTAAAAGTTCCGTTTAATAAGGCAGCCAAAACAGTCTTGTTGCAAATCTCAAATACGATTATCTTATGTCCAGAAAGCTTACAGGGTTACTACACAAACTTGAATGGGCAGACCGAGTTTCTGAAGTTGGCAAGTCCCCAACACAAAACGGTAGCTGGCTCAACGCAAGTGTTCCGGAAAAGCTAAAGAACTGTCCAAATAATTCCACTGACAGAAGCCTCTACCCAATCCTGGAAAAAGAGACGCTACTTACATGGGAGATCACACATAATACAATAAAAGCACAGGAGCGGAAAAGGAGAACACCTACGTAGAACGCGCAGTCCAGGACCGCACCGGTGTGCTGGTACTTGAGCCGCATGGAGTTGGCCGGCACATCGTAGAGGCGCACGGAGGTGTCCCAGGAGGACACAAGCAGGAACTGGGAGGTGTTCGGGCTGAACTTCACCGAGGAGATGCCATCCTCGGGTGGCTGGTTCAGCTTGAACTCGTTAGAACCGGTCATCTGCAGAACAGGTGCCCAATCTGAGTCCTCAAGGTCCCGGGGTGATGGCCAGGTAGTGGGGGATCCCAGGGGGAGGGGCCGAGAGAAAGACGACGAGGAGCCTCTGCGCCTGCGCAGAGCCTGCTTCCCGCCACGCGTAGGACTCGACCCCCTCCAGGCGTCCCCCGCCGCGCCCCAACTGGCCCAGCCCGTGCGGCCGCACCCCTAAGCCCAGCCCCCAGCCTGGCCAGCGGCGGTGCCTGCACCCCGGACCCTTCCCTCTCCGCGTTCCCGGGGCCCGTCGTCCCGCACGCTCCTAAAATGCAGGGGAAACAATAGAAGCGAAACGGGATGCCCTGCGAACGGCTCTACTAGCTGCGGGCCTGGGGAGTTTCCGGAGAGTCTGCTCCTGCGCCCCGTCGCCTAGCCCCCTTACCTTGGGCACCCCTCAGAGGTAACGTTTCCGCCGCTCAACGCTGCTGCCGCCGCCGCCTCCTCGCCTCCCTCGGAGCACTCGCGGGCTGGGTGAAGGAGGCGGAGAGGAAACTCCAGCATAGGCTTGCCATTGGCTGATTTCAAAAGCCAACGTCTCACTCTAGACAGCCGATTGGTCCGCTCAGCTGCCCGGCGTCGGTCAACCCAGTCATCCTGTTCCGGTTCAAAGGGAAACCGCGGCTTTTCCGATCACGTGGTCTCATTTTACCACCATGCTGAGGCGCCCGAGTTCGAGCTGGACGAGCGGAAACTACAATTCCCAAGGAGCATCGCGCCAAGGCTGCGTTCGCGTCCTTTCAGGCCCGTGTGCGGCACGCTGGAAGATGTAGTCTTGCAGGGGCTGACGTTCTGCCTGCCCTCGGAATAGTAGGCGGGAAAGATCCTCTTTCCACCTCCTCCCGTGACGCTCCCCGCTGACCCCCAACCCAGCAGTTAGTCTCTCAGACCCAAGAATTCCATTTTGGTCCATTGTCCTATAGAGCTACATTATTATCCCCTTCCCCGGATGTGCATACGCCCGTGAAGCTAACCAAAAATCGGAGTAGAGAAGGAAATATTTGCTCTAATCAATTGCATTATTTGCCTTGATTTTTTTCTCATTTTCCTGGAGTTTTCACCGATGAACTAAGGTCTCCCATTTCCCATTGCACCAAGTTTTGCTGATCTCTCAGAAACTCATCCTTATTTATATTATGCTTTATCTCTCCATCCCATCTTTCCGCAAACATTTATTGAGCGTCCGCTATATGCTGGGCCTGAGGAGAGCTCTGGGAAGAGGCATTTAATCAGACTAGCCCTTGCCCTGGGAGGAACTCCAGGTCTAGAAGAGTGAACAGCCTGGGAAACAATTATTCTGCAATGTCTTAAAGCTCACACAGCTGTTTCTTTTAGAGACATGTTTATAGTAGGGTGCTAAACTGACCGCTAGAGAAGCCTCTCCCCTTCCACCCTGCCCTGCCATTCCACAGAATTGCAGGCTCAGTTTGCTCCAGTTGCTGTTTCTAGAATCCTCCAGAAATGAGAATCAAGAAGGTTGTTTCGCAATGAGAAATTATTTTATCTCCATGAAAGAAAAGCAATACTTAATCAGTGGAATGAAGTGACTGAGTTACTCTTGAACGTCAAAGGCTCACTGAAATTTTCAATTTAATCTATGCTATAACCTCTTTTTCATTGCCTTTTTGTGAAGAAAATTTTTTGTTTTATTATGTGACATTGCAGGAAGTGAGAGGAAATTGTTGGGGTTCCAGTGTTTTGTTTTTAAGATCCATTGATAGGAGAAAGTGTTGTTGATTTTTATGCATTCACACACCCGGTATTGCATGCACCTCTTTTTATGATTCCTGACACAATAAATGTACTTATAAAAACGACTACCACATTTCTGCCTATTGCATTGATATTACTGCTAAAAATTTCTCGCCCTTCTTCCTCACCAGTTCTTGGTTCTCTATGTCTTCTTTTTCAACAAGTTAATGGCCAAGTTCAAAATTTTAAAATGCAGTTCCTTACTTCTAACTTTAGCTAAATGATTTTATCTCCTGACTTATTTGGTTCCTTCTCCCAGTTGTTTATTTAATTCTATTAATGTTCCAAGATTCTGAGCATGAATTACCCACTAATAAAATCTAAGTGTATTTCATTATCCAGTGTGTGTATGATTCAGGTCCCTCTGGGCATGTAGTTGCAGCCTGACTCGATTTGAGTTTTAAGAAACGTCAATCTTTTAAATCCAGTTTAGAGCCTGAAAGGAGGCTGGTGATTTTGCTGATTATTCAAATGAATTGATAGTCTTGAGATAGGAAATCTGGCAACAATGGAGTCTTGAACAACATTTTAAATCCAAATGCAGTGGGGTGTGTGTGTGTGTGTGTGTGTGTGTGTGTGTGTGTGTTTAATAGTTACCTGTGAGCGACAGGAATTCCTAGAAACTAATTACACTGTTGGATCACCATTGACTGCTAATTTCTGTTTTAGTAAAGAGGGAGGTATACACATTATGGCAAACTCGAAAAGGATCCTTCCCATAAATTTTAAGGGCAAAATCTCTGTCATTAAATGCCTACAGTGAGTAGAAGAAACCATTTCCTATAATAAAAACAAGCCCAAGGAGGATATAGTGGCACGATACTGTTAAAACCATCAGCTCTTGTTAAAACTGTAATCTACTGAAATGCAGGCAAAAATGATATGAATAGAGTATTCCTGTACAAGCAGTTCTTTGGAAGCAATTTGCTTGTTTCTTCATGGAATATTCAAACAGCAACTTTACAGGAAAAGAATTTAAAGAGGGTCATCTTAACAAGAGAACTTCATATTGAAACAAAGTGTATGTATGAAATAAATCAGGAAAAAATGAGATCCAGTATCACTTTGTTTTCTGACTACCCAATATTTAGCATAGTTTCTCAGCATGCACTAGGGCACAGTAAATATTTATTGATGTAAACTCAGTTGAAATTAAATAAATGCAATTGAACTAACCTAGTGTTGACAAATATGTTCTTGGATAACATCCTTCTGACGTCACCTTGGAATAGACTGTGATTTTTACTAAATCTAATGTGAGAAGAAAAAAACATGATCTCAAAAAGGACAATATTAGATCGAATCTTTTTGGCCGGACATTTTACACAGTACTGTGGGTCACAAAGACGTTGACAGATATTCTGAATATATTCACAAAATGTATATAATTTCTATTCCTCTCAGCTCAAAAAGACAAGTTTCACACGCAAATGTTTTCCTTCTAGCGGATGAGATCGAGTCTCTGCGCTGCGGAATCCTGGCTCCTCTGCACCTGCTCGGCGGGGCTGGGGTCCCCGAGGTAGGAGGACCGAGGAGCTAGCCCCACGTGGTGCTGAACCATTGCCCTCCTCCCAGCTCATGCTTCCTTTTCCTACGTTTTACCAGAACAGGTGGCTGCGATCTAACCGGAGCGACAGTCTGCGATTTGCACGCCACTCGCCATTCTTTCGGTGCAGCGCCCTCCCAGCCCGGGCGCGGTGGCAGGTGTCAGCGTGGGAGTCCGTGGGCGCCTCCGCCGCGCGTCACGTTTCCATTCAGGGCGTGAAGCCGCGTGCTGGCCACTGATCCAGCCACGCGCCCAATGCAAACTATTAACCACAGAAGACTGGGGAAGAGCCTTTGCCTCCTGCGCCTTTTGCCTGCTCTCAGGTCTTGGATCCCTCCTAGGCCGAAGTGCGGCTTTACTGATCTCTGTTCTCGCTCCGTGCGGGACAAGCAACTGCCACCGGCCAGGGAACTGCCAGGCTCGGGGCAGCAAAGCCGACACTTTACCCGGTACAGGCAGCGCGGCCGCTTGCCCTGCGCCCTCGCAGAGGAGGCTCAGCGGCGGAGTCGGGCTACGCCGTAGCGTGCCCAGCTGTGGCCAAGCTCAAGGCGATTCCATTGCTGGGAAGATGCCGCTCGGCTGGGCTGGTTCCCGAAGGCAATCGCTTCGGCAGCAAGACCTGCCTCCACTCCTTTGTCTTTCCGGGTTCGGGATCCGGAGCTGGATTCCAGCCGGGGTGCGTCCCAGCCCGCGCGAGGATTACCGGCACCGGGGTAGGACAGCTCTAGCCACATGCAGTCTGGGCGGCGCCAAGGTCCCGACTTTTAACCCCTGACCCCCGCCCCACCCTCCACGTGATGCGAGCCAGACTCTTGCAGACAGGTGCCTGCAAGCCCCTTCCACCGAAAAGCCTGAAAACCTCCCGCGCGTCATCCTTGCCGGGGCAATCAATCCCGCCAAAGTTAGCAACGATGTTTAAAATGTTTTATTTTTTTCTCTTTAAAAATATTTACACATCTGAACTCTCCCCCTTTCGCCCCTACCCATCCTCCGGATGAGGGAAATGAAACGAGGCAATTAGACAGTTGTCCAAAGTCCCAGAGGCCTGGCCTGGCCGAGAGCGAGTGAATGTACATATACAGGTGTATACATGTGGGAGGAGTGTACCTGTTTTGCCAGTGTTTTTCTGATTTTTTTTTCTACCAACCAAAGCCGAACTGGCCAAAACTCCGTTTCCCACCACCACCCGAGAACATCCCCTTCCAAATGGTTTTCAAAGCGTATTGGTTCGGTTTGGGTAGAAAGCGGGCTATCTGGCTTGAAGAATGCCAACAAATACCCGAAACAATCAAAACAAAAAGTAGGGCAGAAGCCATAAATAAGAGATAAAGAATACACATGGTGTATTTCTTAATATTTCTGGAAACGCCCCCTTGCTCGGAGCCCTGCGAAGGGTGCGGCGCGCGACAGACTCGGCAGGGAGCTGGAGGCGCCCGAGGCGGCCAGGGAGCAGGCGGGCGGCGCGGGGCGGCGGGCCGGTCAGTAGTCGAGCTTGTTGTAGAGGTTGTAGAGAGGTAAGGCCGAGAGGTTGCTGCCCGGGTAGTAGAGCGGCGCGGGGAAGGCGAGGGAGCGGGGCACCGGCACGCGCAGCAGCGAGCTGTCCCGGAACACCAGCGGCATGCCCACCAGAGTCTGCGCCGACGCGTGCGCCATGTTGGCCGCCTCCAGCTCCGCCGAGAGCTGCCGCTTCCACTTGTTGCGGCGGTTCTGGAACCAAGTCTTGACCTGGGTCTCGGTAAGCTGCAGGCTGGAGGCGAGGCAGGCGCGCTCCGAGCTGCTCAGGTAGCGCTTCATGTCGAAGGTGGACTCCAGCTGGTATACCTGGCTGCGCGAGAAGACAGTGCGCGTCTTCTTCTTGGCAGCCCCCGACTGCCTTTCGGCGCCGCCGTCCCTCGGCCGCCCTGACCCTGGCGAGGGCGAGCCCGAGGGCAAGAGCCTCTCTTTCTCTTCCTTAAAGTCCGGGTGCGAAGGAGAGAGAAAAGGCGTGCGCTCCGAGCCCGCCGGTCCTGCGCCTCCGCTGCCCTTGGGGGTACCTGAGGAGCGAGAACAGACAAGAAGGCCTTGGAGTTGGGGAGCCTCCTTGGAGACTCCCAGCTCTTCCTGAGACCAGGCGGTTGGCAGACACCTGCAGCCTTGGCCCCAAGTTACCACCCCCCTCCTCTTCTCCCTCTTGCTGGCACCCAGCACCCCAGCCTTTAAAAAGCAACAGGAGAGGCACCCAGCTACTCCGAGTCTAAGGTCTCTGTGCTCCCACCTTTATGAAGGGGCAAGTGGCAACTGGGAGAGAAGGTCTGGAGGGGGAACATTAGCATCATTTTACAAAAGGCGATTTTGCCCTGTAATAACCGAGCTGGAAGAGTTCCTCGAGCCTTATAGGGTACCATCATTTCACAGGCCGGTTGTTTGGAAATCACGCTAAGGACTAACGCGGGGCTCTCTTTCGTCAGATGTTGTAAAGAGGAACCATCTCTGAAACGCACCATTGTCAATCATCTTGGAGTGCTAATCATTTCGAGGAAGAGACAGAGAGAGAGGAGGAAAAAGACACAGAAAGAGATTTCGGTAGAGACAGACTGCCTAGACCTGACTTGCAGACCTCCTGTCCGGACAGTATCCAATGTGCAAAGGACTGAGGACAGAGATGTGTGTACCACCGGGTAGGTGCTCCACCCGCTGTGGTCCACTCTCTCCAACTCAACCTGCCCCAAGACACCCGAACCGCACGGGGGTCTGTGCTCCCCCCCACCCCCGCCCGAGCGCACGCCGGGCTGAGGAGGCACCAAGGTCCCCTCCCCTCGGCCCCAAACCCCGGTAGCCGCAGTTCTAGGCCGTGGGGGCCTGGCATGGGAGTCTTGGCAGGGCGCTTAGCCTCCCTCCCCTCGCGCTCGCTCGCTCGCTCGCTGCCGGACTGACGAAGTGCATCCTTACCCAGGCAAGGAAAAGGGATGGGGGGGTGGTGCTTGGGGCCCGGCTCCTTAGGGCCGTGCGGGTCTGGGCAGAAGCAGGCAGGCGCCTTCCAGCCGTCGTCCGGCTCCTCCTCCTCCGAGGACACCGACAGGCTGCGCTTCCTGGCCGGCCAGCCGGCGGGCTCCCGCGGTGCCTCCGAGGGCCCCCCGCCCAGGATGGACTGGATGGTGAAGCTGGAGACGCCACCGGCCGCCGGACACCCCTTGCCTGCATCTTCCTTGCTGCCCATCCTGGGTTCATAAGAAATCAGAGGAAACCAAGAACTCCCTTTAGAGACGATCTGGGTGGAAGGTGGTGCAGGCAGGCAGGCAGGGGGGAGGGGCGGGGAGGGAATCCAGGGGGAGAGGGCGGCGAGGCTAGAGAGGCGTCCCTTCGGCGCGGGGGACACACGGACACGGGACGGCTGCGCGGGGGTTCCTGCCCGCCTGGCTCTGGGTGCGCCCGCCCAGCCCGGGTGCGAATGCCCCTTCCTCGCCCGCCAGCTCACCAGGTCTCGGGCGGCGAGGAGGCGGCGCGGCCTCATTTGCATAGAGGTTACCCGAACGCGGCCAATCGCAGCGCCGCCGAGCGGCCCCGGAAATTTTCAAAAAGCCCCGGCCGGGCACACAGAGCTGGTGTGCTCCCTGAGCTCGTCGAGAACCCGGTGGGCATCAGCTCGGTCCAACCAAGGGTAGCTGGGGCCGAAAGCAGCGTAGATTCTAACCCGGGTTCCTGGCCTCTGTGGAGACTCCGACCCCTCAAACCCCGACCCGCTCCAGGGGCGGGGGCTGCACGGGGCTACAAGCTGGAGTGGCCCCACGACTCCGCGGGGGACGGGTCATTACGCCTCCGACCCTCCACGACCCTCCCCCTGCCCTCCACCCCTCTAGCCCCGGTGGGCAGGCACTGCTCGTCCGCGGCGCCCCGCGTAGGAGTGAGGGGTTCGGAGCGTCTGCAGACGCTCTTCCGCCGGGTGTATCTGGGAGCCCCAGGAGCACAACTTCTGCCCTTCCCTGCCTGCAGACCTCATCCCTGTCACTGGCCCAACGGGGCTACCTGATCTTTGCGGGAAGGGAAGAAGCTCTAGATCCCGAGTCAGGAGATCCCTGTGCAAGTCCCAGCATCACCATTTACACACTGCGTGAACTTGGACAAGTCTGATCCTAATCAAAGCCTCACTGCCCTCGTTGGTAAAATGAACTTCTCCGATCGCCTTAGGTGGGAATGGAAAAGCGTCCGAAGAAGGGCTAGAAGCACTAGGAGCGCATAGTAGGTACTCCATAAACCTTCGCTGAACAGCCCACAGCCCGCCCGTGCCCTAAGTGAATCTAGTTTTTTGGTAAATCTCGTTTATTGGAGGTCTGGGAATTGCTGCAGAAATAGATGCGTTTTGCTCCCAGGAAGGTGAAGAAGGAAGGAGGTGGCGACGGGGACACGGTATTAGAATTGGGCAGAGTCGATTCACATTTTGGCTGGTTGACCTTGGGCAGGATACTTAGATTTTCTAAACCTCCGGTTTCTTCTTTCCTAAAATTGGGGAAGCAATGCCTATATCGTGGAGGCTGTAGTGAGGTCAAAGTGCCCAGCACTAGCCAAGCCCACCGTGGAGTGCAATATATCATGGTTCCCTTCCACTTTCTCATGGCCCCTTGCTGAGCCCTGGCTCTCTCCCCTTTAATTCCTAGATCACCTGTTACCTGATCTAGAATCAGCAGGACGCAGGCAAAGCGGTTTGGTGCCACAGCCTACACAAGTTTCATGGAAACAGGTAAGGCAAGGCCCACGGTGCTCAGGCTACCCCACCCCTTGTGGCTGCGGCCTCACGACCTCTCCGCCAAGAGATCCTAGAAGTCCGGTCTCTAGTGAGCCCCCTAAATGCAGCCAAGGGTGAGAGAAGACTCTGGAATCAGTCCCCACAAATGTCCAGGCGCTGCACCATGACGATGCAGTTCCTTCCTCGCCCCCGCCGAGCCCAGGTTATTAAGTAAAGCGCTTATAATATCATTAGCTTCTGTGAGTTACCGACTGTGGCCCTGCCCGTGGCAGAACTCTCCCTACTTAACTCCTCGAAGGGCTTGTTAATGGGCTAATTGATTAGGAGTCGGCAGCGCAGCCGGGGCAGGGGCAGGAGAGGGGGCGGAGGCCAGGGGTTATGCGTCGCGGCTCGGGAGGCCGGCGAGGGGCAGGTGCCGGCCTCCGTCACCGCATTAACCTCTTCAGGGCTCGGCGGCAGGGTCGAGACACATTACAAATGGTCAGCTTTAATCATGGTGTCAGCTCATTAACCCAGAAGGACCTGGTGCTGAAATACAATTTGAGCGTCCTCCTCTGCGCGGCGGTGGCGCAGGCTACCCAGCCACATCTCAGCCGGTCCCGCGCGCTCCCGTGCGGTATGGAGATAGAGGGGAGGTTCTGGGAAAGAAATGTAGGACTGTCTAACCTGCGGCCTCT
>RJWJ010002856.1:0-27500 GCA_004363605.1 Indri indri | reverse complement strand
ACTTTCGCTCTGGGGAGGGACCTGCAGCTCCGGGACAGCCGGGCTCCCCAACAGAAGGGAAAAGGAGGCCGGGGGAACAGGACAAAGGATAAACTGTGCTTGTGGAGAACCAGTTATTTCTCGACTTTGTAAAGACGGGGTCAGTCAAGAACCATTTTCTAGAATCCAAGTAGAAATAAAGAAGTATTTTCTTGGCGTTTGATAACATCGTGTTCTGGCTGTAAAATCTAAGAATGTGTTTGCTATTGCAACATTATTTTTAATGAGCTGTTATTGGCCTGTCCCACGGTTAGTATTGCCAACAGTAAAAGGCATCACTGTGTTTGTAGGTTATACAAGGAACAACATATTTTGACCCCAAATTTCTGTTTATTTTTCATTTGTGACACATGCCCTCGTTTTTATTCCAAACCAGAGGGAAATAAAGGGAGATCTATCTTCACTGGGGTCCAGTCTAAATTTTTGCCATAAATACGTATGCTGGTTTATTTGGGGGCCAGTTTTCCATCAACAGAAAACGATACTCGACGTTTCAGCCACAGTAGAATCAATTGTGTCGATTGCATTTGAAGAGCCTGGCAACGCAGTGGGAGAGGTAAGGGAGCGCGTGCATGCGCTCCCCAGCGGTCGCGCCTTGCGGCGTGCTTTCCAGAATCTTTCCAGCCTCCGGGCTCCTCATCTCCCCCTTTCGGCTCCCCAGCTTCAAACATGCCCTGCCAGGAGTTGTGCGTGCACACCCCCCAGCTTAAAGGCAGGCGGCCTCACCCGGTTGGCAAGGGGCAAAGCACCTGCTTCTGTCGGACGGACTCGCCCTTCCAGGTGGTCCAGGAGAGCGGTGCGTCCACAGGCAGCGGACCAACCATGCGATGGCCCGGCGCCTGGCAGTGGTGTGGGCGGGCGTGGCGAGAGCTGCGCTTCCAGGACAGAGACCCGGGATCTAGAGATTCCGCCCTCCAGGTGTTAGGCACCGGTGGACAGAAAAGGGCCTGGTAGGGAGGGGACAAGGTCCTCTCTGTTTCTGCTGCGCAGCTGGGTGGCCTCTGTTACCTGGCACTTGGCACATCAGGACAGTGCCCATCCCCAAGCCGCCCCCGAAGCCACAGTTCCGAAAGCCCGGCAGAAGTGTCCCTGTCCTGGAAGTGGGAGTCACCGTCCCAAGAGCCGGTTGGCATCCCCGGAGTTGCCCTCTCCCAGCCGGACTTGGTGATCAGCCTGTGGCAGCGGCTAAACTCCAAGCTCACTCACTCCCTTCTTCCCTCCACCACCCCAGGTGCAACCAGAGCGCGCCGCGCTCTTAGCCGTTTGACGAGTGCTCAGGGATGCCCTGCCCAGAAGCTCTCGGCTCTTGAAGGAACCGTGGCTTGGGAACGGAACGCGAGGCTGCAGCCCTGCGTTCAGAAATACCAGCTGTCTCTGGTATTTTGCCTCTCGCTGCTGTTGGTTGCTTTGCCGAATTTCAAAAACTAGATAAGCCTAGGTCCTCACCCCTTCCGCCCCGCATTCCTCCCAGCTCGCTGGGCGTTTCAAGTCGCGGAAGATACTGGGGAGAGATCGCCTCTGGTCGCGAACAAAGCGGCCTCTGTCTCCGCCGCCTCCTGGGCTATAGGGATGTGCGTCCAGGGCGGACTTAGCGAGCTCAGGGGCAGCCAGCGAGCAAGACAGAAAAGAGTTCTGGAGACACCTGCTCTGGGAAAAATCGTCCAAAGTTACACACTCTGGCAACACGAAAGGCTTCACTTTTCTTTTCTTTTTAATTAATTTAATTTCACGACAACATTAAGTGTAACAATATTTTGTGGGGTTTTTTTTTTCATTTTTCTTAAAAAGGGACTGAACCCGGGCAGAGATGAGGGAGATGAGGGAAACAAACTATCTCAGAACAACAGGTGTAGCTGACAGAAAGAAAACAGATTGGGTAACAGAGCCAGGAGCCCCCGGGAGTTGAGGGTGAACTTTACAAGAAACCTGTACACTTATCAAATAAGTTAAAATTCTCCTAAATTGATTGTCCTTCACTTAAAGCGCTCCAGTATGCCTAACCTACTCCTTTGAGAATCGCTACCTATGCTTGTTTCCTTCCTTCCCCTCTTTCCCCTGCCTAATTTTTTCTTTTGAAATGAATGATCGTGATTATACAGTGGAAAAGTCCGTTCCTTTCGGTGGAGGAGGAAAAACGGCTTTCAGGAAATTTTGTACAATATTGCACAGGTCAAAGTACAACAGTTACTGCAGAATAAAAAGGTAGGGAGGGGGAGAGGATAAAAGAAACGATTTTAAAAAATATTGAAATCACTCTCTCAAAACAGGGAACAAAGTAACAACAGTAATATTAATAATAATTTACCAAGTGAAATTCCCCAAATAAATGCTACTAATAAATAAGACCACTCAAACCGGGCCAGAAGTGGAGCTGTTTCAATAGTCAGAGTTCTGATTTTTGGCTGTCTTGTCTTTTCCCTTCAGACTCTTAGAATTCTTCAGTCACAAAAGGAGAAAGATGAAGAGGTTAATTGCAACAGACCTCTGCCAGAGAGAAAGGCGGCCTGCATCGGGATTCTTATGAGAGGCTGCTCAGATTCTGAAAATCGTGGAGGATAACTGGGGGTGGGGAGAAAAAAACCACATCCAGGAATAAAAGTACTGCCTTATGAATTTTTCCTCTCTCTGGATTCTGAAAATAGTTCTAAAGAACACGGATAAACGAGAGGAATTCGGGTTTTGCACTTATTTTCATTCTATAAAAATAAAACCAAAAGCCACGGAGCAATGCAAATTTGGGAGGAGGGCTGCACATTTTACAAAAGCTTTCAGCTGAAATATTTGACCCGGGAATTTTGTCTTTTCCCTGCTTTCTCTTAATATAAACCAAAATCAAAAGAGGGGAAGCTCCTCAAATCCATTAGGGATGAATTGCACGAAAATGCATTGTAAATACTTACAAAACACTACTGATTGGGGGAGGGGAAGTCGGGGCAGCGCTCCGAAGCCCCGGTTCCCCAAGGCCGCTGGACTTCTCGGCGCCCTTGGCTCAGCCCAGTCTCCTCCGGGGTCCGGAAGCGGGCCGGGCTTTCCCTCCCTCTCCCCTCTCCGGCCTCAGACCGGCCGTAGAAGCGGCACGGACGAGACCACCGGGTGCGAATAGTAGACGGGATGCGGGAAGGTGAGCAGTGGCTGGCTGACAGGCACTGGGGCCCCTGCGGCCGCGGCCGCTGCGCCCTCGGCTGCTGAGTTCTCGTGGTAGAGGATGGGCACCCGCACGATGCGCTGCGCCGCGGCGTGACTCAGGTTGGCCGCCTCCAGCTCCGCCGCCAGCTGCCGCTTCCACTTGTTGCGGCGGTTCTGGAACCAGATCTTGACCTGCGTCTCGGTGAGGTGCAGCGACGCGGCCAGGCCGGCACGCTCGGAGCTGCTCAGGTAGCGCTTCATGTCGAAGGTGGACTCCAGCTGGAAAACCTGGCTGCGGGAAAAGACAGTGCGCGTCTTCTTCTTGCGGCACGCGGGCTTCTTCTCCGGACTCTCGGCGCCCTTCTTCCAGTCCTCTGCGCCCGGCGTCGCCGCCACTGCCCCTACGCTCGCCGCAGCCGCGCCTGGCGCCGCCTCGCCCTCCTTCTTGCCTTCCTCGGAGTCGCTCTCCTCCAGAATGATCTCGTCCGGGCTCTTGGAGTCCAGCTCTTTGTGGTCGGGGTCGGCCTTGAGCAGCGGCTCGGGGGAGTCACGGTCGGTGCCCGAGGCGGGGGAGGAGTCGCGCAGCAGGGCCTTCTCCGAGGCTGGGGAGACACAGACAGACGGACGCACAGACACGCACACCGACATAGCCTTGAGCGAGGCCCGGTGCCTGGGGGCCGCAGGTTCAACCTGTGCCGGCCTCCAGGCCCCGGGCCTTGAGGCCTCTCCGTGTTCGCGGGCCTCCTCCTTCCTGGGCTAGAGTAAGGGCGCCAAGTCCTGGGATCCCCCTCTTCCCTAGGACAGCCGAGCAGATGGCAGCGCGGCCACTTCCATTCCCTCAGCTCCCTGGCCAGGGGCCCGCGGAGCGATTAGCCTTCAGCTTGGGCCCATCCGGATCACCCTCTCCTTTTAGGTGGTGTCCCAAGCCCCAACTGTCCAAAGCCTCCCCATTCATGCCCAAAGCCACTTTTCCGGGGAAACGCCCGCGCCCCGGGCTCCAACTCCACTTCTTTCTCACCAAGAGGGATTGGATTCCCGGGCAGCGCTACCCAGCGCGCGGGCAGGAGATGCAGGCCAGGGGCCGGAGGAAGTTGGCCAAACAGCGGGTTCGCAGGTGCTGGGATCCCAGGGCTGCGATGGGAAGCAGCACGGGGTGGGGATGGGACTGGCGCGCGGGGGAACAACGGAAGTTCAAAGAGAGGTCGGTACCTTCAGGTCGCGGTAGGTGGCCTCCGGCGGGGGTCAGTGTGTAGGGGTACCACCAGGCCGGGGAGCGCTCCAGGTAGTGCGCAGGCAGGGCAAACCTCTGCGCCGGGATCTCAAAGCGGGGGAAAGCCAGGTCGCCCACCTGCGAGAGCGCGAAGCCCGCGGCGCCCTCCAGAGCCCCCTTGGCCGCCGCGGCGGCAGCGGCGGCGGCGGCGGCGGCGGCGGCTGAGGCCGGCGCGAAGAGCGTCCGTGGGGGCGGCTGCGGCTTAGGGGCTGGCCGGTGGTGGTCTCCGTTGAGCAGGTTCTTGATGGAGAACGGGGACTCCTTGGGCGCGGGAGGTGGGGGCGGCGGCGGCGGGGGTTGCGCGCTGGCGGTGCCGGGGGCGTCCGGCCCGGGCTCCGGCATGGTCCCCTCTCCTCCGGGTCCCCGGGAGGGAGGGAGCGGGACAGGCGGCCGGCCGGGCGAGCAGGCGAGCGGCCGGAAATCAGACCATAAACGGAACTCAACTATGGGGCGCAAAGTAGGGGGCCGCCCCGGGCGCAAATCCAGCCGCGGGAGGGCGGGGTGAGGACCCAGCCGGGGCGGGCTCGCATGGGGGAGGGGTGCCGAGGGGCGGGGAGCGGCCCTGCCGCGGCACCGAGGGAGCAAGGCGGCTGGGCTGCGGCTGCAACTCCCGGGCAGGAGGCAGATAGAGCAGTCCCCGGCTAGGGGCTGCGTCAATCCGGCGCCGGATGCTAATGATGAAATCAAAATGTCATCCAAGTTAAATGCGGGGAGTATACGGCGATTGGGCGCGTACAATGGCAAATGGGATTAGGCAGGCGAAGGCTCAGCCGAGCCCCGGCCCAGCAGCCGCCTCCGCCACCGCCCCCTCCTCGCTTTCCCTCGGATTTTGGCGCTTTGGCTTCGGGCTATAAGAGCCCGCCTGTTATTGGCTTTATATAGTCCAATTAGGCAGCAAATGAGGACAAGCCTATTAGCACAAAAGGATATTGGCTCCCGCTAAAGAGGCACTCGGAGCGCTCCTGCAAGCGCTGGAGGCGAGCAAGGGACTTGGAGGAGGCGGCGACCCTGGCCGGAGCGCACTGACAGCGGAGAGCCAGGACCAGTGCCTCCCTCTCCCCCCTGCGGCTCAGGGACCCGCTTCCCGCCGCCAGGCCTGCTGGAGGCGGGAGGGGTAGGCCAGGCCCGCCCGGGTCACTTCGGGGTTATCTGCGCTCACAGCTGCCGCTCCCCCGCCCCCTGGGACTCGGCAGGGACCCGCCGCCCCCACGCGGCTGGAGAGCCACGCAGCGCCGGCGCAGGAGGCAGGACGCGACCTCAGCCCGCGGCGATCTCATCACTTTCCTACCCTTTGGTGTCCGGCGGCCTCAGCATTTTCCCCAAAGCCTTCTAGGAAAGGTGCGGCCACCAAGAGGGGATTTGGGCTCCCCACCTACCGTCTATCCGATAGGAAGGGAATCGGGGTGTAAGTCCTCGCACTGTGCCTGCGGGCTCAGGAATCCGTGTAGCCTTGGCCTTTGGCCCTGGAAAACCGAAGAGTGAGCCTTCCCCTGGGAGCAGGAGCTGGTGTGAGTCTCTGCGAGTGGGCGCCGAAGCGGCCGGCGGCCGCGCGTCCCTCGGTGGGGCTGCTGGGGCCGCCGGGGCCGCGCATCGACGGCTGCACTCCGAAGGGCACTCCTCTCCCCTGGCCGCCGGTGCCCAAGGCTCGCGGATCAACTCCGAGCCTGCAACCCTGCAGGCAGCACCTTCTCCCAGGAAGTCTCTCCGGCCGGTTTTGGAGCTGAGTAACGCTTTAATAGGGGCAATGTGAACCGAAGGCACAGCGGTATGACTTCCTCAGTAGCAGCAGCAGCGGCACCCACAGCACGTCCCGATGGCCGCCAAGTCCCTAGAGAACCGCAACTTGGTCTCTGAGGAACAGCTGAGTGGAAGGTCACTCGACTCTGTTCGGCTTTAAAAATAGGTCCCCGGGTCGCAAGAGAAACCCATGAGGCAGACATTTAAGACTTTAGGTTTAAGCATCCAGTAAATCAGGATTGTTTGTGAGGGGGGTCCCTTCCCGAGAGACAGCTCCCTGATCAGAGAAAGTGGCAAACTGACCTCACCCCACTCCACCCCTGGTGACACTCCTGCACACCCGGGGTCTTTTTGTGGTCGCTTCACCTCCCTACCGCTTTCTTTTTAGTTGGGTTGAGCCTCGCCTAATTCAAGGCCTCCCTGCATTGGCAGACGCGACCGTTTGGGGTCCCCAATTGAGAAATAGGTATGTTTTATTTTTTGGTCCTGGGACGTCAGACCCTCCCTCACCAAATCTGGATGGACGCATTTAGTGTTTCTTTTGGCAAACATTCACCCACACGAGTGAACTCTACTTTTGCGTTGGGAACCTGGAAGCATTGTAAATGGTGCTTCCACAAACAATTATTGTCATCATTATTATCACTCCCTTGTGTTTGTACAGAGCTTTACTGGAATGCAAAACGCCACACCATCCAAAATCTGAGGTGGAACGAATCACAGCCCTAAGATTCAAACGGGGTGGGTCTCACACCCGTATGTGATAGGTGGAAACAGGCTCCCTGAGCGGAGGAGACCTGGCCTAGGTCACCCAACTGCTGCTGGCACCCAGAAGTCGTTTTCTCCCCAACCGCAGAAATGGCTCAATGCACGTAGGTCTTTGCGGGCCACGCGGCCGAGGATGCTGCGAGAGACCCCCGCAAGTGTGCACACGTGTCGTGGGAGATCTGCGGTCCGGGGTGCACGCGTGCAAACTTGGCCAAAGTTTTGACTCATGGAATCCGCCTTTAAACTAAGACAAGTGGAAAAGCTTCTGTCTCCCCTGGAAAAGCAGCGGCGGGCCGACGTCGCCGGAAAGGCTGAGTCTGTCCCGGGAGCTGGGCTCTTGGCTGATCACAACTCCAGGGCTAGACCCAGATTGGGGGTGGGGGGAGAGATGGGCTGGAGAAGACTCGGGGACAACCGCCCCCGCTCCTGCCACACGAGCACTCAGCCTCGCTCTTCCTTTGTCGCCCAAGTTCTCCCGGTGACTCCCCTTCCGGGAGCGCGCGAGTGCGCTTGTGTGTGCGCGTTTGCATTTTGACCAGGGAAAGGGGTTTATAGGGTGGCAGCACCCCCAGCGCATCCTCTGAGTTTCAGGAGTGCTGGGCTTGACCAGCAGGATGCACACATCTTTCCCTTCCGCTTTGAGGAAGCTCGCGGAGCTCGGCCGGGCGCGGGCACAGCCCTTCTCTCGCGCTCTGGCGCGAGTGTCGCCTCGGCTCCCTGGCGCGCGGAACTCCGGTCAAAGTCGGACGAGCAGCGCCCTCTATGGGCCTTCCTGGGCCAGGCCCGCGGGCTGGGGAGGAACCACCGTCCGGCGCAGCGGCTGAAAGCCCTCGCGGTCTCGCGCTTGCCGGCTGCGGGTAGAGAACAAAAGCATTTCTTCTCTGGATTCCGGGAGAAGCAGAGTGTAAAGTGGCGTGCAGATCTGTGCTGACCCTTACCCGGCCAGCACAGGAAGTGGTCTCGCCTGCCTCTGTTTTACACCCTTTCTATGTCCCCCCTGCAACTTATCTTGCGGTGCCTGTCCCAACCGCAAGCTAGGTGTGAGCTCCTGGGGAGGCCCGACACGGGGAAGGGAGAGGGCTGCCTCACTCGTCCTCGCAGGACTCAGCGCAATCTGCCAACCAGCGGGCTCTTCGTAATCGCTTGTCAATGTCTGTATGCCTGAGATGAAAGAATGAATGAATGAATGAACGAATAAATGAATAGATTCACAGTTCCCTTGCAGAGGATTGGCCCGCTTGACTGGGGTCCTTCAGATAGCCTGATTATACCGCAAAGCAGTTCTTAAAGGGTTTAATGAAAATCTGAGGTCTTTTGAGGACTCATTTTACAAAACCTAAAGGAGCCCCAGACATAGGACCATTGGAGGTGCCTTCACAGGCTAATTCAAGGCAGATGGACCGCGCAGCACAGGGTCTCTACGCCTCCCCTTGTGAAAAGGGGCAAGAGGGCAGAGGGGACCTAGAGATCGCTAGTAATTAACATCCAACTTTCATACGAAAGAGTGAGACCTGGCAAAGGAGAGCTGAGAGCAGAGTCCTCACCTGCTCCAAGCCCACCACACACGAAGCACATACATACTTGTGCACACGTGCAAGTCAGTAAGCAGTGAGTTCCCCAAGGGAGGGGAGCGTTTCCATATTCTCCAATACCTCGCCTAAAAGGAGGTTGCTGCCCTCCATAGCCAAACTGGGGTCCTTCTTGGAATAACTTCCTGGGACAGCCCACCTTCTTATCCATGGGGGAATGCGGACTGTTTAGGCTTTTAGTCAAAGCTGCAAAGCTCCCAGGCTGGCTGAAGGCCTCCACAATTAACATAGCTATAGTTTGCCTTGGTTCTGATGGTCCCATTTTACCACCTAACTCTCCTGACCTGCAGGTCTCTGATTTGTAGGCAGAATGGACAAAAGCCTGGGATTGTGATCCCGGGGAGATTGTGGCCCAGGTTACATGTGCTCTGGCCCTCTTCCCTGGAAAGTTCTCTCCCATCTTTCCCAATGCCACCAGGAATGCCGCCAAAGACCCCTCGCTTTGGCTAATGACTGTAACTCTGAGAAAGCAAATAGCCTTTGGAGATGGGTCATGGCCATGTTGTCCTTGATCATGTATGTGCCCTGAGTCACATCCAATGTCCTTAGAGTAGCTGAATGTCTAGCCATTTCCTGACAGTAAGGGTAATAATCATATGAAGGTAATATCAGCTAACAGTCATTATAAGTCAGGCACTATAACCCGGTGAGGTAGGCACTATTATTATTCCCACTCAACAGATGAGCAAACTGAGGCACAGAGAGTGTGATAAAGGGGAACTGGAGAGAGAACTAAAACACATTTAGCCTCACAGCATTGTTGTAAGGACAGTGCTGGCATACAGGGAGTGTTATGTAAGTGCTGGCTCTTGTTGCTGTTATTCCTCATTCATTCATTCATTCATTCATTCTTCAGGATGAACCCACAGGCCAAAAATCTGCTGCCACAGAGTTTCCCTGAGAAAGCAAACATAGCCCTCCAGGGGAGGGCGTCTCAGGAGCTGCTCCCTTGCTTCAAGGGGGCCTTACTCTACTACCGAGGAGTGAGCTGGCTCTCCCACACACCTGTCCCTATTCTCTCCCTGGTTCTCTTATCTTCAGAGGTCTTTCTCCCCAAACCAAGAATCTTTCGCACATAATGATTTACAGGTTGCTCTCTCTCCTCGGAGTTCTCATTAGGGCAAGAGGAGGGCAGATTTATACATTTCGCTCTGTCAAATCTTATTGTCTAGAAGTGTCTGGATGTTTTGTGGGCTTTGGATGATACTTTGCTTCAGGCTTTGACAAGACACTGGACTTCTCTCTGTCCCAGCCTCTTCATTTGAAAAACATCAGAGTACATCAAAATTAATCCATTGTGAGCAAAGCAGGGCATGCTTCATGTCTTGGAAGGAGGTTCTCCTTGTGGAAAAGGCTGGACAAGGTCCCTGACTCATCCCTGGGCTCCTCGTCCTTCCGGATCTTGCCTCTGAAAATGGTGTGTTCTTCACACCTCAGTTCAGAGGGAGGCCCCTAGCCCCCGAGTTGCACAGGGACCCATTGTGGAACAGACATTCTCCTTTGGTTTCTCTTATATTGCTGAGACAGGCTGGGATTTCCAAAATAAATTCTGCTAAATGCCAAGAACATCACTATGGCGTATTCAACAAATGATAGTTGAGCACCTGATATGTACCAGGCACTATTCCTGGCACTTGAGACGCCTCAGTGAACAACACAAAGATCCCTGCCCTCAGGGAGCTGGCATTCTAGTGGATGGGCATTATAAAGTATGTTAGGCCAGGAACAGTGGCTCACTCCTATAAATCCCAGTGATTGGGAGGCCGAGGCAGGAGGATTGCTTGAGGGCAGGAGTTTGAGACCAGCTTGGGTGATAGCAAGACCCTGTCTCTACGAAAAATCAGAAAAATTAGCTGGGCTTGGCAGCACACACCTGCAGTTCCAGCAACTTGGAAGGCTGAGGCAGGAGGATCGCTTGATCCCAGGAGTTCGAGGCTGCAGTGAGTTATGATTGTGTCACTGCACTCCAGCCTGGGCAAAGAAGCAAGACCCCATCTCTTAAAAAAAAAAAAGTAAAAAAAATAAAGTATGTTAGGGGTGATATGTGTTATGGAGAAAACATAAAAGGGAACAGGCATGCCGGGGTGGGGGAGGGTTGTAGCATTAAATCAGGTGCTCAAGTGAAGCCTCATTAAGAAGGTGAGGTTTAAGCAAAACTCTGAGGAGGTGGGGTGTTAGGATGAGTATTCCAGGAAGAAGGAAGTGCTCGAGCAAAAGACTTAGGGCAGGGGCGAGCAGGTGCAGAGGGAGAGATGACAGAGGTAAGTGGGCCGCGTGGGACCCCGAAGGCCCTGGTGGGAAGTCAGTCTTCACTCTGAGTGGAACGGGGGACCACCACATTGGAGCTTTATTTTTCAATCAACTTCAAGTATAATTTACTATGCAATAAAGTTCACACATTTTGAGGATATTGTTTGATGAACTTTGACAAATGTATGCACCCAAGTAACTGTCACCCCCCCTCCATTCCCCTCTCGAAGTTCTCTCCTGGCACTTTGCAGTCACTTCCCCAATCCCCCCAAAAGAGACCATGGATTTGATTTCTAGAACCAGTTTTTCTGGTTCTAGAAATTCACATAAATAACCATCTCCAGTACGTACTCTTTCTGAGTCTGGCTTCTTTGACTCAATGCATCTGTGTTCATCTGTATCTCTGTGCATAGCATTCCCACAGCAGGGTGTCTAGCAGAGGAGTGGCTTGTCTGGCTTACATTTTACAATCAATTTTATATTCATCAGGTTCCAATGGGATTCTTATCCTAAAAATATTCCACTCTCATGAACAGAGAAAGAAAATGTGTGGTCTGTCCCTACAATGGTATATTATTGAGCGATAAAAAGGAACAGTGTTGGTGCATGCTACAGTATGGATGGCAGAAAGGAGGTAAGTGGTTGCAGGGCTCGGGGGGGGTGAGGAGAATGGGGAGGGGACTGCTAACGGGCATGGAGTTTCTTTTGGGGGGTGATGAAAATGTTCTAAAATCAGTTGTGATGATGGTTGCCCGATTCTGTTACTACAGAAAACTTCCAAATTTCATGCTTTAAATGAGTGGATCGTATACTAACTACATTGATGCTGTCTCAAAGAATTTGTTATAAAAACACCCACCTCCCAGCCACCATGCACAGGTACAGTCTTTTTAATGCCTTTTGTCTTGAGAGACCCATAGAATGGTCCAACAACCCAGCTGGGGATCCCCCAACTTTCGCTACAGTTTCTCTTTCTGCTGGTGGCTGGGCAGGGGGTGAGGGACGCAAGAACCACTGGCTTAGCCTCTTGTTTATGAGAAATTCTCTACCTGCAGCATAGGGGAAGCCTAGACCTATCAGCCCATCAGTGGGGTCTTGTGAGCCACATCAGAGCTGGGCCCCTCAGTAGCAAAGCCTGTCCCCATGGCCCACGTAGGGCTGATATTGAGGATGCCTCGCTTCTAGCTCTGATGCCCTTGGATTCTGTGCCCCTTACCTCAGTGTCCAAGGAATGACCCATTCTTCCCAAATTATCACTTCTCTTCTGGAGTGGTCCCGTGCTGTAAACCAAGGCATCTCCCGAAGACTGCCAGGCAAGGAGTGGCTACAGTGTCCTCCAGATCATATGCCAATGGCCAAGCAGCCCTAGAGATTCTTTCATTCATTCAGTCAGTTGGCAATGGGCAGGCATTGTGCCAGGCTCTGGGGGTAAAAGACTAAATCAGGCACAGCTCCTGTTGTTGGGGTGCTCACAGCCTAGAGAGGGAGACAGAGAAGAGAGTGAATAACGGCAATGCAACATGAGAGGCAAAGTGCCTCTGGCACGTGTAGGCACAGAGTGATCGGGATCACAGAGAAGGAGACAACTATTAATAATTAAGTCGTGTGGTGTAGCGTGGTCAGTGGAGGCTTCCAAGCAGGGTCTGGATGAGTATGTTATTAGGTAGGCGAGGGAGCGGGACAAGGAGGCAGAGGAAGCACCCAGGCATGGCCACGCAGGTTGTGGTGGGAAAGCTGCACAGAGGGCTGGAGTCGGGCACAGAGCCTGGCCAAAGAGACTGTTTCCCTCATGTGGGTCCCTGACTTCCTGCATCAAAACCAGCAGGTCTCCACTAAACCCATCATATCACATTGTAGTGGTGGTGGCGGGGGTTGGGAGTATGGGCTCAGGAATCTGCAAATTTTGCTAGTTGTAGTGGGCTGACTTCTAGCATGGGCTCTGTGTCAGTTTTCTAGTGCTGCCATAATAACGTACCACAAACTAGGGGGCTTAAAACAACAGAAATGTATTGTTTCACAGTTCTGGAGGCCAGATGTCCACAATCAAGGAGTCATCACGGCCATGTTCCCTCTGAGTTTCTAGAGAAGAATCTGTTCCAGGGGAAGAATACCTCTCTCTTAACTCCTGGTAGCTTCTGGCAAGACTTGGCATTCCTTGGGTTGTAGCTTCACCACTATTTTTGCCTCTGTCTTCATGTGGCTGTCTTCCCTCTGTGTGTGTCCCTGTATCTTCATGTGATCTTCTTACAAGGATGCCAGTCATGGGATTTAGGGCCCACACTTATCAACTATGAGCTCATCCTAACTTGAGTACAGCTGCGAAGACCTTATTTCCAAAGAAGGTCACCTTCACAGGTACTGGAAGTTAGGATTTCAGCATATGTTTTTGGGAGACACAATTTAACTCACCAGCCCATAATTATCTCCACCTCTTAGTATTCACATCCCCTCCCCTTGAACATAGACTGGACCTAGTCACTTGATTATAACTAATAAAAATACAGCAAAGGCAATGGAATGTGACTGGATTATGAAAGATTGTAATTTCTATCTTGTTAGCTGATGCTATTGCCTTCCCAGCTTGCATGCTTTGATGAACTAAGGGTGGTCTCATGCCAGCAGCCAGTGATAAACTGAGGCCCTAAAGTCAACAGACCACGAGGAATTCAATATTGCTAATAACCACTTTGTGTGTTTGAAAGTGGATCTTTTTCCAATAAAGCCTTCAGATGAGAACACAGCCCCTGGGCCAACACCCTGATCGCATCCTTGTAATAGACCATGAAGCTGAGGACCCAGCTAAGCCATGCCCAGGTTCCTGACCCACGTTAACTGTGACATAATAAATGCATGTTTGTTTCCTTGTTTTTATTTTTTAGAGACGGGATCTTGCTCTGTCACCCAAGCTGGAATGCAGTGGTGTCGTCATAGCTCACTGTAGCCTCAAACTCCTAGTCTCAAGCAATTCTCCTGCCTTGGCCTCCCAAAGTGCTGGGACTATAGCTGTGAGCCACTACACCTGACCAGTATGTTGTTTTTAAGCCACTAAGTTTTAGGCTAATTTTATTACATGGTAATCAATAACTAATACAATAGCTCTCTAGGTATTTCTTATGCCCATCAGGATTTGAAGACAAGCAATAGGGAGCCATGGAAGGATTTTCAAAAGAAGCAAGATCTGATCAGATTCAGGTTCTGGAAAGATCATTTGACTAAGGTGAGGATTTGTCAGAGCAGGGAGGGGCAGCAGGCTGGGAGGCGGGTTAGGAGGTGGTTAATGAGGACCTGAACTATCAGGGATTTTTCACAAAGTAAATGCTGCATGTGATCAGCAGCCAGGTCAAGAAACAGAATATACCAGAATCCTGGAAGGCCTCCGTGTGTGCCCATCCCATCCTCCTCCGCCCACCTCGAACAACGATGACCACTATCATAGAGCAGTTTTGCCTATATTTGAACTTTATATAGATGGAATCAAATAGTTTTCTCTCTTTTGTGTCTGAGCTCTTTTACTCAACGTTATGTTTGTGAAATCTATCCACTTTGTTTCATGAGATTATAGTTTATTTCTTTTCATTGCTGTTTAGTATTGCATTGAGTGAATACAACAAAATGTATTGATCCATTTTGCTGTTGATGAACATTTGAGCAGTTTCCAATTTGGGGCAATTACACATAGAACTGATATTAATATGTTTTCTGATGAACATATGTGAGCATTTCTGGTGAGTATTTCCAGGAGTGGAATTAATGGGCCTTAGGATATGCGTATGTTCCCTTCTACTTACAGGGGAAAAAAAACAGACAATGAGAGATTCACACGATATAAGGAAGTGAGGACCCAGGTGGGGTCAGAGCTGAAGGGGAGATGCCAGTGCACCCAGAACTGCCCAGGTCATCCTGACTGGGCCCCACGTGTGTGCTGGGCATGTACTTTCCAAAGTGCTTTATCCCCCAGTATCCCGCATCCTCCTCCTGACTCTGTGATTGGGGTATTTATCATTCCCTCTCAGAAAACAAAGAAAAACAAAAATACTAAGTCCTAGCGATGTTGAGCAACATGCCTTCCTCTTCCTCATCCCAGTTTGCCAAGCCTTTGCCCTCCCTGATAACGGGGCTCAAATCCATTTATTAGAAATTGGCACCGGGCCCTTAGCTGCTGAGAGTCTGCCAGACAGCTGTGGGCTTCGCACGGGGCCCAGTGTTCCTCTGAGGTGTCACGAAAGAAAATTCTGTCTCTTACAGGTTATAGCAAACTTGACAGGGACTAGGAATTTGGTTGGGAAGTGGAAGCAGCATGGAGCAAATGGTTTGGGATCAGGCAGACCTTGCTCTAGATCCCAACTTGCCGCTTACTGGCTGTGTGGACTTTGGCGAGTTGTTCACCTCCCTTTAGTCTCGGCCCCTCATCTGAATGACAGCAATGATACGGGCCACCTCTCAGGGCAGCCGTGAGGCTGGGAGGAGCTCGTGTGTGAGCAGTGCTTGGCATGGTATGCACCTCCTCGTACGTGCTCCATAAGTGTAGCTGGTCCAAGGCTGGGGCTGGACAGAGGGCAGGAGGGCAGTGATAGGGCGTTTGGTCAGCTCAGGCTGCTCTAGCAAAAAGACCAGAGACTGGGTGACTTTCGCAGCAGACATTTAGCACTCACAGTTCTGGAGGCTAGAAGGCTGAGTTCAGGGTGTCAGCATGGTTGACTTCTTGTTGTACCTTCACGTGGTGGAGAGAATGATTGCCCCGTGTCTCTTTTTACGGGGAACTAGTCCCACTCACCAGGGCTCCACCCCCATGACCTAATCACCTCTCAAAGTCCCTGCCTCCTAATACTATTGCACTGGGGATTAAATGTCAATGTACGAATTTGGGGAGGGACACAGACATTCAGTCCACAACACAGAGGAAGTGCTTGGAGCCTGGATCTGAGTCAGTCCCGCTTGTCCCTGGCCACCTATGTGGCTTGGCTGATCACTTTGCCTCTGTGGAACTCAATTGTCCTTGTTTCCTCATCCATAAAGTGAAGGGCTGCAGCAGACAGATGCAGCTGGAAAGTGCTCTGATTTTGTGGTGTCTTTTTCTCATCTCCTGCAGAAACTCCTGTAGATTGGACGGAATCGAAAGAGGACAGCATTCTCACGCTCACCGTTCATAACCTGTCTTTGACGGGGCTGGCCCTTTCAGAAACAGCTGCCAGAAGAAAGTCATCCCAGCACACGAGTTGGCCTCAATTTTCTCCCTAAATAGGACATCCAAGAGCAATGCTACCCCTACAGATGCCTCCCTGCAAGACATAAGCATTTTCTAAAACTTCGAAAGGATATAACGATCGATCAGATAGATTGATTATCCTGAAACATGCAGGATTCTGTGCTCCATGTTGTTTTTGCGCTGACACTCCCTGGTGTGTGTGTTGTTTTTCTGGAACACGGGGTGACTAGAGTGCTACAAAATGGAACTTGTTCTGGCAAACATGTATGGGCACCTATCATGAGTAAGGGGACATGAAGTCAATCAAGACATAGTCTCTGGTCTCTGGGACCTTATTGTCTAAGGCAGGAGTCAGACAGGGGCCACAAAGCTATAGTCAAGTCAGAAGAGGGTAAGTGCTATCTCGGGGATACAGAGAAATGCCATCTGAGATCTGAGAAGGTGCAGATGAATTCTAAAGAGAGTGCACTGCGGGGAGCAGCTGTCTTGGAAGGTCTTACATGGGGGGAGGGAAGTGGCATTGAAAGTGGGTCTCTAAGATCAACATGCACCGATGGGGGGGGAGGAGAGGGCATTCCAGGTAGAAAGGACAGCATGTTTGGAGACACAGAGACTTGCAAGTGCTAAATGTGGCTGACACCTCTGCCATACAGGGAACGTAGTCTGTGTGTGAGGAGAGAGGCCATGAGAGTGGGAGGTTGGGTCCAAGTCATGGGAATCCTAATGCCAGGCTAGGGAGCTGGGATATTCTTGCGGCAATGGGGAGCCAGAGAAGAAGCGGGAGCAAGGGGATTGCAGCATCAGAGCTATAGTTCATGAAGATAAATCTGCCATCAAGTGAGACCAGAAGGGAGCAAGGAGAGTCTGGCGAGTGGGAGACCAGGCAGGGGTCATGACTATCGTTCAGAGGAGCGATTATGCGGATCTGAGCCAGGGAAATGGCCATGGCAATGGAAGAGGCCGCGGCGTTGAGAGTCACTGAGAAGGCAGAGCCACGGGACTTGGTGACTGATTAGACACGGGAGTCCGGGGAGAAGGAGGAGTTCTAGGAGCCCGAGATTGCAACATTTAGGAGGAGGTACATAAATTACCAACTTTGACTTAAATAGACATTTCTCCAAAGAAGACATGCAAACGGCCAATAGGCATAGGAAAGGTGCTCAGGTGTTACTAATCATCAGGGAATTACAAATTAAAACCACAGTGAGCTATCCCCTCACACCTGTTAGGGTGGCTATTACCAAAGACAACAAAAGACAAGTGTTAGCGAGGATGCGGGGAAATTAGAACCTTTGTGCACTATTGGTGGGAATGCAAAAGGCACGAGACAGCACACTCTGCTGCCACACTGCCTGGGTCAGAACCTGTCCCTGCCACTGACCGGCTGTCTTGGTCAGTTTGGGCTGCTGGAACAAAGTGCCATAGACCGGGTGACTCATTTATTTCTCACAGTTCTGGAGACTGGAAGTCCGAGATCAGGGTTCCGGCACGGTTGCTGTCTGGTGAGGGCCCTCTTCCTGGTTTACAGATGGCCATCTCCTCGTTGTGTCCCCACGTGGCAGGAAGAGGGCTGGCTGGCTCTCTGGGTTCTTTTCAATAAGGACACCCATCCCATTCCTGAAGGCACCACCCTCATGACCTAATCACCACCCAAAGGCCCCACCTCCTAATACCATCACACTGGGGGTAAGGATTTCAACACGTGAATTTTGGGGGGGACACAAACATTCAGACCATTGCGCCAGCTGTGCAAACAAGAACAAAGTGCTCAATTAACTTTTCCATTCCTCAGTCTGTCCATCTATAAAATGGGGATAATGTGAGTATCTTCCTCTTGGAGTTGCTGAGAGGATTAAATGAGACAACGTGTGCAAAATGCCTGCATGGAAAGTTCCAGGTACTCACTCCATAAATGCCAACTGCTAGTACCAGTGGGATCATTGTTACTGTTTTGTCTACTTTGCCAGTGATGGCTCTGAGGCACAGAGAAGGTAAAAGCCTTGCCAACACCACTGCGCTAGAGAATGCTTGTCCTCAGCTGGGTTCCCCCAAAGCAGAGCCTGAGGCAAGGACTGGCTTATTAAGGAAGTGCTCCCCGAAGACTGGGAAGGCACAGGGGACACAGGACAGGGAAGGAGAGGAAGCCAGGCCGGGCGCAACCCCTGGCCGCAGTTCTGCAGCGGGCAGACTCATCCTGACCCCGTGGGGAGCTCTGAAGGCTGAGTTGTCCCTGTCGGAGGCAAGGGTACTGGACCTTTCCTATCCCTGCTGCCCCGGCAGTCAAGGGCCACCCTGGGGGACATGAACTCTCAGACACTTTTGGCTTTCTGGTCATTTGGGCAAAGTGGCTCCAGTAGTTCTGCAAAAGAGAGTTGCAGCTGCTTGCCATTGGCAGCAGAGGTACCTGAAGCGGCGCTGGGTGGGCAGGTGGGACGGTGAGAGCAGGATTCAGGGGATCTGGGAGGGGCACAGCCCTGTCCTATTTGGCGTGGAAGCAGGACCCCACTCTGCTCCAGATTTAAGTTCTGTCCACACCCAGCCCCTTCGTACCGTAAATGGCCTAATCCAGCAAGACAAGCATGTACCAAAACATAGTCCTGACGTGTTTGTCCTTTTGGGGCTGTCAGCTGGGGTTTCCCCACTTTTGGTGCAAATATTGAAACAAGAGTGGCCACCCCACTCTGAGAACAAAAAGCCCTCTACTCAATCTGCTCCTTGTCTTTGGAAATTTGTGGCAACCATTTCAGTTTAAATATATGACAATTAAATCGTTAAGGGTTCCGATGCCGAATTAATTACCCAGTAGAAAAGGGATCAATTGTGTAAATATATCATTTCTGTAATGAGTCCCGGCTGTGATTTAGATGTCCAGATTGGTTTTTCTTCCAGCTTCTGTCCTGAAAACAAGTCTAGCCTTTGAGCCAGGGCCAAACAAACAGCCTCTATTAGGTCTGAATCCAGGGCATTAAGTGGCCCAAATAGACAGGTGGGGGCAGGTGATACAGGGGGCTGAGATTGTGGGAAAATTGAAGCAATTTGCCAAAATGAGCCAAGTTCCTCCTATTATTCTTCCTGTCTCTGCAGAAAATTACTCTTCAGAAACAGGGAGTGGAAGTTAAACATCCCCTTAAATGACACTTCAGGCACGGCCCATTTCACCCCACCTGTATCCCCTCCCTCCACCAGACACCATAGTCCAATCGTGACAGTCTTTCCTGAAAAAGGAGCCACCATTGGGTTCCGGGAGGCAGCCTCAGCTCCCAAACATTTAACATTCCCGGATTCTCGGGCTGCCCAGCTCAGGCCCGGGGGGCAGATTTGCTCCTGTGCTGCTTCCAGCCGAGATAACTCAGCTCCTCTGGGGGTGAAGCAATCACCGCCTTGAAACGTTTTGTTCTTTTTTTCTTTGAGACATGGTCTCACTCTGTCACCCCAGCTGGAGTACAGTGGTGTCATCATAGCTCACTGCAACCTCCAACTCTGGGCTCAAGTGATCCTCCTGCCTCAGCCTCCCAAGTACCTGGGACTACAGGTGTGTGCCACCACAACTGGCTAATTTTTCTATTTTTTTGTAGAGATGGGGTCTTGCTCTTGCTCAGGCTGGTCTTGAACTCCTGACCTCAGGCAATCCTCCTGCCTCGGCTTCCCAGAGTGCTAGGATTATAGGCATGAGCCACCGCACCTGGCCTCAAAATGTTTTAATCCATTCGACACTCTTCACAGAGCATGCACTCGGTGTTGTGTGTAGGCCCCTCCCATGATTCCCTGGGCTGAGAGGACCCCTCTCTGCCTTGCTCCCACCACACTGGGTTTATTCATCTCTCGTGGCACTGAGCACTCAGCCAGCCTCCCCAGGGCCGGCACAGAGCCCAGCACACGGGGGACCCTCAACCGTGTTTGTGGAATGCATCAGAAGGCCACGGGCACCAGGGATCTTGGAATGGACAGAAGAGCTTCTATGCACAGCCTTCTCAGCCAGGTGCTCACCATCCCCAGGTCTCCCGGGGGGCCCCCCTTCTCTGAGATGCACCCCCAGACCTCCCAGGCTTTCTCTGGGCCTTTCTACCTCTGTTCCCCTCTATCTACAGAACTAAGTCCAACCCCCCAACCCCCTGCATTCTTGGCCTTTCTTGGGGTGAGTCTTGAGGTGGAAAGTGAGCTGACCGGAGTTTCAATCCAGCTCTGCTGGACGCCTGGTGGGGTGGGGGAAGAAGGCAAGCCAGGCTTTTGCCTCTGGGGACTTATCTGCAGAACAAGAGTGCTAATTTGAGATCACTAGATCCCTGCTAGCCCAGCTCCTCCTCGGTGGAGGAGTGTATCCCTGACATCTGCCCTGGGGAAAAAGGGGTGCAAAACTCGTGCTCTATTTTAGAGAGTAAAACCTGGAACATAAATGGTCCAGGAAGCCTTGGCCTTGAAGAAAATGAGACTGGGGGGCAGGTAATTATGCATCAAATGCCATGTATTTGTCAGGAATTCATTGCTTAATTGATGTTTTATTGCTCCCACTGACACATGTGATCGAAATGAAATTGCATCTACAGGGAAGGAAGTGAAATTTATTCCTGCTTGTATCTTAATGGGAGGAATAAAGCATCAATTAAACAATGAAGATGACATATATTTGACGTATGACCTGAAGAAGGAATATTACTCACTAAAATGTTATCTTACAATTTACAGTAATAGAGCACCTGGCAATGGGGGAGAGACACAGTTCACACATTTTCCATTATTTAAAAATAGCAAAAAATATATCATTAAATAATACAAGAAAACTTCACTTTTAATAGTATAGCATAAGAATTGTACCAGTAAGTGCTCTGTGGAGGTACCCAGCTGAGGAATAACAGCCCCAGGGCAGAGGGATGGCGAGAAGTAGAACGGGAAAGACACATCTTTTTCCTGATCTTTAGAAGGAAATGGAGAAGAGGTTCAGGAAGCCAGCATCGTAGGAGCAGCTGCCAGCTGAGCCAGGCCCTGTGCTGGACTCGATGCTCTTGAACTCTAAACCTTGCAATACCCCTGCTTCCCAGGCAAAGAAACTGAGGCTCAGAGGCCTTACCTAAGACCACACGGCAAACATGTAGCAAACACAGCATTTGAGCCCAGGTCGGCCTGACTCCGATATTTAACAGACAGGGAGGATAATAAAAAAACAAATGTTCCTTCAAACCAGGGAAGATCGAGATAGCGCTTAGGAGAAAGATCTCCTGAATAAAGGGTCTAGGGTGAGGTGGGCAGGAGTTTATGTAAGGGCAAAGGCCCTTGGGAGGTAGGGGAAAAGGAGGAAATGAGAACCCCGGGCACAGCACACAGAAAGTTTCAGAAAAAGGAGATCAGTGTGAATGTACAGCTGAGTTATGTGCCTTTCACAAAGATTGTCTCTAGTGCGTGAGGAAGAAACTGCAGTCAATTAAGCTTGTACGTACGTCATGAAAAAAATAGATTCTATAAATTGTCTATATAAGACCAGAAATTTTACACTTACTTCTATTATCAAATTGGAACTTTAGTCCTTTTCAAAAAAAATATGGCCCCCATATGCAACCAGAAGATGCCTATGAATATAGAAAAACGATTGGAAAAATTCCTTGCCACAAATATAATAGAGTTAATATCCTTAACATATAAAAAGCATTTATGAATCATTACGAAAATCTTTAACAGGTATAGAAGTCTAGGCAAAGAATATAATCAGCAAGTCACAGAAATAATGAACAGATTAAAATCTCTATCAATTAAATAAATGCAAATGAAAACATCAGTGAAATAGCTTTCTATTATTAAATTAGCAAAGATAAGGAAAAAAAGCCAATGTTTAATGCTGGTGAGGATGAAGAGAAAGTGATACGTTCTTACCTCACTGTTGGGAATAAATCAGTGTAAGTTTTCCAGAAAATATTTCGGCAATATTTGTAAGAGCTTGTAAGAAGTGCACACACATTGATCCAGTAGTTTCCCTTCAGAGTACAGTATATCCTAAAGAAATAGTTGGAAGCTTACACATACACACATACTCACATATATGCAGACATACATTCTACTGTTACTTGTAATGCCATAGAATCTGAATAAGCAAATGGAAATAAATTGCGATATAGGCGAACAGTGGAATAGAACGTTATATGAGCCATTAAAACTGGTGTCTTTGAAGTCTACTTAATGACAAGGAAAAGTTCTCATGAGATCATCTTAACCAAAAAATATTATGTACTGTATGGATACAATTTTTAAAAAACACTGTGTTGAAAGTGTGTGTGAGGGAGACAGAGAGGGTGATGGTGTGTGTAGGTGAGTGTGTGTGTGTAGGAAAAAAAGCTTTGAAAAATATAATAAAACTTTCACATCTTTTCAAAGTAATTAGATAATGGGTAATTTCATTTTAGAATGTACTTCTGTATACTTTTTAAATACTCTACAAGAAGCAAATATTTTTCTAATCAGAAAAAAATGCTTTTAATTAATTCATTAATTAGTTTATTTTGTAGAGATGGGGTCTTGCTATGTTGCTGAGGCTGGTCTTGAACTTCTAGCCTCAAGCAATCCTCTCACCTTGGCCTCCCAAAGTGCTGGGATTACAGGAGTGAGTCACCGCACTGGGCGAAAAAGCTTTATTTTTTTTAAAAAAGAGCAAAGTGCGTTTGAAATAAAACATTTAAAAGAAAGTATTTTGAGGACAAGGTATTAATGCTATTTGTAATAAATCACAAAATGGAACACGAAAGAGCTGCTGTGGACTTCTAAGCATCAATTTGCTTTGAAATCTAAAGACAAAATGACAGTAGTTTATCTGAACAAATAGTAGTAGATTGGAAAGTCACTTAATGATGAAGCTGATGGTTAAAAATAAATTAAACTGGCTGTGCCTGGACAAGGCGAGCCAGTTCAGTCAAATGGGCGCATCCACCCCTGCAGACTCCACCTGCGCATCAGACCACCCAGAGTGGGCGGATATGTGTGCAGAATATTTGTTATTATTTTGGTAGCATGGTGGCTCCTAGCTAAATGTACAATGGGATTTAGAATTTGGTTCTTTTTAAAACTGGAGCGCCAGTAGTCTCTTTTTCAGCAAGTTAATATGGATGGGGGCTTTCGTTTTTGGCAAAAGGAGAAGCAAGATTTGGGGTTTTATTTTGTTTTGTTTATCTAGAGGGAGCGAGGAGAGAAGAGACAGAATGGCCCGGGGTTTGCCTGGTTCTTCCCGGCCCCGTGGGCTGGTTCGGAGCCCTGACAGGGAGAGACGCTGAAGACAGAACTCGGCGGGGGCTGTTTTCACACAGAATTTGAGAGACCCTGGGCCCGGGCAGCACGGCAGTGGGACTCGGGTGCGTTGGAGAGGAGCAATCCAGGGCGTCTTTACGGAGGTGACACGAAGCACCCTGGCATTGGCCCTGGCATACTCATGGTGGGCTCCAACACAAGTGCCAGTGGGATTAGGCCGAGATAATTTTTAGAAAGACAAGGGGTGATCCAAGAAGAGAGAGGACACTTGGAGAAGTGGCTCAGGAAAAAGCAGGAGCCCAGGGCGTCCAGACAGCCGCAAGCACAAGGTCCGGCGAGACGGGGTTTCCCGTCAGAACGTGGCTGCCGTGCAGCCGCCGCGCAGGCCCTGGCGGCAAGTCCCGACCGCTGCACCCGCCTCCTCAGGCCCAGAATATTTGCAGGCAGGGACAGATTGGTCAAGCCCAGGTCGTACGCCACGGCCCAGTTGCCAGGGTGGGAAGACAGGAGACTTAAGGCTCTGCCTCCAGCTCCAGGGGCTACACGACGACGGGGTCTCCCTGTGGAGCTGGTGTTCCCGCGCCAGGTGGCCTAAGAGCCGCGAAGGTCCCCGGGCAGCCTCAGGGTGCCGGGGATAGAATGAAGTGAGAAAGTGCGTATGAGGTACTTGGCACAGTCCCTTAAACACACGTGGGCTCACTGATGTCTGCTGTAACTGTTATTATAATATTTATTATTATTTTAATAATTATGGCACACGAGCCCTAAATTCGGCCAACTGGATGATTCTGCCAGGAGCTCTGACTCCTGAGAGAGTGATGTAAGTTTGGTGCAAAGGCAGACAGTGCGGGAGGATGATAGTTAATGGAATTCTAAAGTGACATTTTGCATAGAAAAATATTCCATTCGGAAGGAGGAACAATCAACAATATCTAATCAATAACCAATATCAGTAGCTACGTGCACTGTGCTCCACAGAACCGGTGTATGGATGTCTTTGGATCCTCAGACCAATTGGGAAGAAGACACCTTTGGAGCAGAGTCTCTTGGATGCCCCCCACCCACTGCATCCTCTCCCCTCTTCCTCGTAGGAGACCCCAATTTTTAAAAGGGCACAGTGCCTCCTGGAAGAAAGGACTATATATCTCAGCCCTCCTTGCAGCTAGGATTGCCAGGCTATTCGATTTTAGCCAACCAGGGAAAAGTGGAGGTGTTGTCAACACCTCTGCGAAGTCTGCTTAGGTTTTTCTGTTCAAAATTAATCTGCCAAAATTAATCCCACCCCGCACAGCCTTAGTGTCTTCATCCCTATTTAATGCACGGGGAATTGGGGCACAGGGTGATTAAGCAGCAAGTTGAGGAAATTGCTGGGCTGATGCGATCAGGTGCCCTAACCTAGAGAACCATACTCTTCTCAACAGACCATACCATCTTGCCTTTTAAAAAGTCAACGTCATTGAGGTATAATTTGCATATCATACAGTGTCTCAATTTTACGCGTATAGCACGATAAGTTTTGTCAAATGCATGCGCCCATGTAACCACCACCACAGTCGAGACAAAGAGCATTTCTCCATCCCTAGAAAGCTCCTGCTTCTTCACGATCACCCTCCCTCCCCCAGCCTCAGGCAACCACTGGCCTGCTTTCTGTCACTATGGATTAGCTTTGCCTGTTCTAGGATTTCATATAAATGGACTCATTCCATATCTGCTCTTTTGTGTCTGGCTTCTTTAGCTCAGCAGAATGTTTCTGGGAGTGATCCAAGTTGTTGTCGGTATTAGCAGTTCGCTCCTTTTTATTGCAGGCTACTGTGCTGTTGTATGGATGTACCACTGTCTATCTACTCACCTGCTGCTGCATGTGTGTTTGTTCCCAGTTTAGGTCTGCTGTGAACATTTTTGTGCCAGTCTTTTTTTGGGGCGGGGGGATAGTCTTGCTCTGTCACTCTGGGTAGAGTACAGTGGCATCATCGTAGCTCACAGCAACCTCAAACTCCTGGGCTCAAGCAATCCTCCTGCCTCAGCCTCCCTAGTAGCTGGGACTGCAGGTTTGTACCATGAGGCCCGGCTAATTTTTCTATTTTTAATAGAGACAGGGTCTTACTCTTGCTCAGGCTGGTCTCAGACTCTTGAGCTCAAGCAGTCCTCCCACCTCGGCCTCCCAGGGTGCTAGGATTACAGGCGTGAGCCACTGTCCCTTGCCTGTGCCTGTCTTTGTGTAGACATATGTTTTCATTTTTCTTGACTGAATACATTGAGAGTGGAATTGCTGAGTCATAGGGTAGGGTTATGTTTATACAAAACTGCCAAACAGATTTCAAAAGTATTTCACAGTATTTTGTCTTTTTAAAAACTGATTTTGAAAATCTGATTTTATCGTTATTTTTATTTTTTGAGACAGGGTCTCACCATGTTGCCCAGGCTAGAGTACAGTGGCATCATCATAGCTCACTGCAACCTCGAACTCCTGGGCTCGAGTGATCCTCCTGCTTTAGCCTTCCAAGTAGCTGGGGACTTACAGGCGTGTGTCACCACACACACCTAATTTTTCTATTTTTTGTAGAGGCAGGGTCTGGCTATATTGCTCAGGCTGGTGAAAATCTGATTTTTAAAAAAATTAATTTTGAAATATCTGGTTTATTTAGGTGAGGTTCACCCTAGGCCCTTCTGGATGACCTGCCTGTGGGACATATATTCCCTTAGATTCCAAGGTTCAGATTCGAAATCCTTGTTCAGCCTCTAAATACTTACCTGAGGTTGAACAGGTTACTTAACCTCAAAGAGAATTAGCTTCTTCAGCTATAGAATGGAAGATAACAACAGTAATCGACCTCACCTGGTGGTTGTTGGGATTAAGTGAGATACTATTTGCAGCAATGCCTGGCACATCCTAGTTGCTTGTTATCTTGATATCAGCTTTATGACAAGGGGTTTTACTGGAGAATAAGGCATCTTTTGTACTCTACAGTTGAAGAGCTATCTATCATCACATTTTATAAGTTGTAGAAATAAGTCCTTTCAAATGGATTTGCTTCAACAGCTCATATTAAAATTGTTGACACTTCTTGGAGGCATCATAGTCTAGAAGGCTGTGTGTAACTCAGCAGGTGGGAAGGCTGTTGACAACATTAATTGTTTCATAAATAATGTCAAGATGGGATTTTCCCCCCCTTTGGCTTAAACCAAGTTACTGAAAAACCAATACTGTGCCATATGTTTATACTTTTCTTGGCACATAAACCAGATATTTTACAGACAGGGATGGGTAATAAAAGGCAAGTACTCACTCAAGTCACATGTTTGATTCTCCATCAAAGAAAAACAGCCATAACCATTCCAATTCCACTGAAATTTTATCAGAATTAGTTATAAATCTTGGACATTGGAGACAGCACCTTAAGTAGAAATGGCCACAGAACTAAGAAAACCCCCCTTTCTAGGTGGGTGACTTACCAAGTAAAACTGAATATGTGCACCATTTTCTCACTGGCTTTCTCTGTAGCAAATAACTTAGGTGAAACACATTCAGCGTTAGGAAGGGTATCCAGAGTGTCACCATTGCTAATGGTAAATTGGTGACCCATCAGAATTATTAAAAGTTGAATTGTTACAAGCAGGTGACCCAGAGGAGGCCCAGCCTCCTGACCGACCTGTGGTCATTTTCTGTCACGGAGGAATGGCGTCGTGCACACGGCCAAGCTAAGAACTTTCCCTGAGAGACAGAGAGGTAGGGAAACGGATCAGCCTGAGTGTGTGCCCTGGCATGAGGGTGGGTCCAGCCCCTGACCCAGTTCTCCCCTCCAGGGTCTCCTCTCCAGGAACCTCTCTGAGAGTGAGAATGGCACCACAGTTGAGCGTGACTCTCGGATTTCAAGTTTTGTCCTCTTCATACCACGCGGCCCCTAAATGCCAGTCAACTATTTCATGATGGCGCTCTGCCTCCTGCCCAAGGACATCCCCCGTACCTGAGCTGGGCTTGCTGGGAGATGACATGTCAGTCTCCCCAGGTGCAAGTAAAGGTGGCAAGGACACTGCACTTGAGGCTGATTTAAAGAACTTTCCAGAGTGATTTTGTCACTTTGTATGACCTTCCTTTCTGACGGCTGCCGCACTCTCCTGCCCCCACTAATTCACAGGCCCAGTTCAAATCCAGGCCTTGGCTGGAGCCTCTCCAAAGACCACAGGCCCCCTCCCAGCTCCCAGCTCCTCTAGGGGTAGCCAGGGGCCTTCTCTGTATTGGGGTGATGTGTGTTCCTAGAAAGTCAGCTTTGCAGCCAGAAGGGCCTTCGCA
>RJWJ010002855.1:11148-94068 GCA_004363605.1 Indri indri | reverse complement strand
AGACAGAGTCTCACTCTCTTGCCTGGGGCGAGTGCCGTGGCGTCAGCCTAGCTCACAGCAACCTCGAACTCCTGGGCTCGAGCAATCCTACTGTCTCAGCCTCCCGAGTAGCTGGGACTACAGGCATGCGCCACCATGCCCGGCTAATTTTTTTTCTCTATATATTTTTAGCTGTCCAATTAATTTTCTTTCTATTTTTGGTAGAGATGGGGTCTCGCTCTTGCTCAGGCTGGTCTCGAACTCCTGAGCTCAGAACGATCCGCCCACCTCGGCCTCCCAGAGTGCTAGGATTACAGGCTTGAGCCACCGCGCCCGGCCTAGCATTGAAACTTTTGTCATAAGAACGTTTGATCATCTTTTGTCATTCATAAAACAGGAACACTAGTGAATGAGAGCAATCTGGTGTTGCCTCAGCTTTCCAAGTGTTCATTCACAAAGTCCGTAAGGACATCAATCACTGCATTTTAAAGGTGCCAGTGTAGCCAGGAGAGGTGGATCACACCTATAATCCTAGCATTTTGGGAGGCCAAGGTGGGAGGATTGCTTTGAGGCCAGGAGTTCTAGACCAGCCTGAGCAAGAGTGAGATCCCGGCTCTACAAAAAATGCAAAAATTAGCTGGGTGCGATAGCATATGCTACTCAAGAGGCTGAGGTAGGAGGATCACTTGAGCCCAGGAGTCTGAGGTTGAAGTGAGCTAGCTATTATGAGGCCACTGCACTCCAGCCTGGGTGACAGGGTGAGACCCTGTCTCAAAAAAATAATAAAAAAAATGTGCCAGTGTAAACACTGAAACTTAATTATACAGTATGTTCTCTTGAGAAACACGTGTTACATTTGAAAAGAAGAAAAGTCATTTTAGTAACTACAAAGCTTCAGAGCAGAGAGGCGTTGCTGACGTCATGGTGAAACATAGCAGGCCCACACGGCATTTGCTTATGGAAAAGCTACTGAGTATTACAAGTGAAAAAGAAAACAGTTTGCTGATTCATCATGTCCTGGATATGAATTTTAAACAGACTTGGTTTCAGTGAGCACAATGAAACAACTAGAGAAACGTATGGAGAGAGTGTTTGTTCCTCTTTTGTCTTCCTCACCCACCCAAGTCAGAATAAAGGGAAATTCTGGCTATGGTAGAATTTGTAGGTTTTCCCCGAGTGCTTGCCTGCTTACTTTTCCTCCCTCTCCCCACCCCCAACTAAACGAGACTATCATGTTGGCTCTTACACGGCCTGAAGAAAGCAGGGCAGGCTGCTGGTTTAGGAGACCACCTCCCGGAGTTAATCACAAAGGTGATCTTGGCATCTTCCCACTGAGACCTCACCTGCTAACTGCTCTGACCTTTTGTGGAGATACTTGCTAAACTTCTGTAGGACATTTTTAAGATTACATATCAAAATTGGTGGAATGTTCAGAAATTTTATTGGTAATGTATTTTCCAGTTCATGGTGAAATTATAGCTACCTTTGTTACTTAATAATACAACTAATTTGCTTAATCTGGCTATTTTATTTATATGCACTCCTTTAGGCTGCAAACCGTGAAAAAAGTCACAAAAGCAAGTCTGATTTTCAACTACTTTTAACATAACTTATAGGGACAAATGAAGTGCCTTTGGAATGTGAGGTCATTAAATCTGCGGGTCTAGTAGAAGTCTTTGTAGTTAATGCTGCTTGTACTCCGTAAGGTATACAGTAGATGGGTACATGAAGACATTGGTTCTCAGGGAAGACCTTACTGAACTTAGAAAACCCTATACAGTAAAGAAATGGTGGAGGGATCTTTTTCCACCTCCATCAAACACAGATGAATCCCTTATGGTATTCATTCTAAAATTTAGAAACACTCAGAGACGTGAGGTCTGCAGAAGCAGATCTCACAGGCATAGAACAATTGAGGCGATACCCATGCCATGGAGAGAGAAACTCACTGACAGATGAGTCATTCAGCTGAGCCCTGCCAGAACTCCCCTCCCACCTAAAAAACCCAGAAGGCAAGAAAAACAGAGTACATCTGGGGATTCAGAGAAAAGAAATCTACATAAGGGGTTTGATAGTTTCCGTTTGTCAGCAGCAGAAACATTTTAAAACTAGTTTTTAAGGTTCCTGTCACTTAAACATCTTACCTCTGCCTCCGTGACACAGTTACTGTAGTTCTTTAAATTATTCACTCTATATACAAAGTTGGATTGGGAGAACACCATCTCATAAGTTAGATGGATTTGCTTTATACAGTGGACAACTTTGCTTGCTTTTTGTGTTTGATGCGATCGATTTCTGCTAAGTTTATTTTTATAAAGACATAATTTCTTTCTGAAGAGTTTTGCTTCAGTGGAGATTTTTATGACTATCTTCTGCTTCCTAACTTCTATTGACAAGGAAAGGCTAGGCAAAAAATTCCGGGCTGTTTTTTTTTTTTTTTTCTTTTAAGGTCTATTTGTTATGTGCCATGTCATACAGTGGAAAGAATGATAAATTTTTATCTAAGGATAGCTTGGGAGGAAAAAAGGAGACCTAAACTTAATTTGTAATTGAAATTTAGGTATAGTCCTTCCTTTTCTATAACTGTACCTGGAGAAAACAGTATACTAAGTAGAAACAGTTCATTCAGCCAAATATATAAAATTATTTGACTTCACCAGAGCACATTTCTTAATACTCAAAATTTAATACTTGTCCAGCTTCACCTACCTTCTGCTGAACAGCATGCATTGTTCTTACTCATTAAACCATTATAAATAGCAATTCTCAGATTCCATTGTGATGATGAGAGACAGACTTAAGCCTACCTACTTAAAAATAAAGTGAAAGAAAAACAGAATTCATTTAAATGCCAAGAAGTAAGAAAATAAATGCATAGTACTATGGGGATGATTCATTTGAAGCCCTTTGTTTATGTATTTGTTTTATTTTAAATAAGATGCCGATAGAAAATGAAAGAGCTCGGCATTAAAAGCCTCGCTCTGCTATATTTCGTTCCTTTATGGTGTGAGGAACACAATTTCAGAAACCTCAGTTTATCCAGCAGTTATTATTATTTTTTTTAATCCAGCAGTTATTTTAATTTGGGCAGTAGAAAAAGGAGCTGGGCCAATGTCCCTGGTGATGGACTTCTAGGTAGTTTCCAGGGATAAAATACCACTATTGTTCTTTTTGGTTTTTACAAATAATTTCTCCCAAAGAAGTACACATGTTTCCAGAAATGTTAGGTGACTCTTTCATTGCCCTCTTGGTCAAGAGAAGTTAGGAAGCAAAAGATAGTCATAAAAATCTCTACTGAAGCAAAACTCTTCAGAAAGAAATTATCTCTTTATAAAAACGAACTTTTTTTTTTTTTTTTTTTTTTTTGAGACAGAGTCTCACTGTGTTGCCCGGGCTAGAGTGCCGTGGCGTCAGCCTAGCTCACAGCAACCTCAAACTCCTGGGCTCGAGCAATCCTACTGTCTCAGCCTCCCGAGTAGCTGGGACTACAGGCATGCGCCACCATGCCCGGCTAATTCTTTTCTCTATATGTTTTTAGCTGTCCAATTAATTTTCTTTCTATTTTTGGTAGAGACGGGGGTCTCGCTCTTGCTCAGGCTGGTCTCGAACTCCTGAGCTCAGAAGGATCCGCCCGCCTCGGCCTCCCAGAGTGCTAGGATTACAGGCGTGAGCCACCGCGCCCGGCTATAAAAACGAACTTAGTAGAAGTTGATTACATCAAACACAGAAAGCAAAGCTGTAAACTACATAAAGGAAATAAACATAACTTAAAAGATGGTATTCTCCCAATCTAATACTTTGTTTACAAGTCGAATAATTTAAAGAATTAGAGTAATTTGTGTCACAGAGGCAGAGGCAAAGCAGAAGGGAAAGGATGGGAACTTGCATCCTAAACTATAATAAAAATATTATTTAATATTTAAACATCCATAAAAAATTAAAACAATCTTGAGAAAAGACGAGCAAAGAGGTAGGCTGTCCCTACCAGACATACTATGCCACAGCAAGGAAAAGTGTGACACTGTCATAGAAACAAGCAAACAGACAGAACAGACTAGAATAGAGAGGCTGGAAAGAAACCCAATTACTCGTGAGGAAAGGATGTAGCATTGGGAAAATTGGCTCACTAAATGGATTTTAAAAATTGGCTCCCTATTTCACACCATAAATAAAATAAGCTCCAAGTGTACTAAAGACTTCAATGTGAAAAGTAAAACCATAAAAGTAATAGAAGAAAATGTAGGAGAATATATTTATGGCCTTGAGTTGAGAAAGGATTTCTTCAACAACACCCCAAAAGCATAAACCATGGGCAAAAAAAAATTATTTATACACATACAGACACACACACATACACAGATGGACTTCACTACATCTGTGGGCTTACAGAATGCTTTATCTGTCATCGTGGCGCTCACACAGCATCACTTGTGACCAAGGAGCTCATTTCACAGCAAATAAAACGTGACCAAAGGCCCATGCTCACGGAATTCACTGTTCTTATCATGTTCTTCCTTGTCCTGAAGCAGCTCGCTTGATAGGACAGTGGAATGGCCTTTGGACGACTCAGTTATAGCTCCAGTTGGCAACACCTGTGGGGCTGGGGCAGTGTCCTTCAGAAGACCATATACACCCTAAATCAGCATCCAATATATGGTGGCGTTTCTTCATAGCCAGGATTCACGGGTCTGGAAATCAAGGGGTGGGACTGGGGACGATTCCTCTCACTGTTACTCCTAGTGATCCTTTAGCAAAGTTTTTGTTTCCCATCCCAGTGAGCGACTTAGAGATTTTGGTTCTAAAGGGATAAGTGCTTCCACCAGGGGAACACAACAATGATTCCAATGAACTGGAAGTTGAGACCACCACCCAGTGGCTTTGGGCTCATGCCTCCAAATCACAGGCAGAGGAGGGGTACTGTGTGTGGTGGCCGATCCAGACCATCAAGGGAAAATCGGAATGCTGTTGTGCAATGAGGGTGAGGAGGAACACGTCTGGAATGCAGGAGATTCTCCAGGGTTCCCCTCGTGCTCCCGTGCTCGGTGATTAAGGTCAGTTGAAACTCTAACAACCCAACAAAGGCAGAACTGCCAGTGGGCCAGAGTCCCACTCGGGAAGGAAGGTTTGGGTTACTCTAGCAGGCAGGAAGCTAAAATCGGCTGAGGTGCTTGCTGAGGGCACAAAGACTACACAACAGGTAATAAATGATAGTAGTTATAAAAAAAAAGGTGTGGCAAGGAACTCATGCTCATAAAATTCACCATTCTTATCACGTTCCCATCACTCTGGAGCAGCCGACTTGATAAACCAGTTTACTACCATATAACTTGTTGCAGAAACTAGGACTGTCATGAATCTTTCTTCCTTATTTTCATGTGAATATGTTTGTGTCTATATTAATATTTTGGTTTTCTTTCCCTTGCCGGCAACGTTATCATCTAACATGTGTTCATAGCAGGTCAGCTTTATATCAGTCTTTAAATTGTAGAATATCAAAAAAAGAATGTGAATCAGAAGAATAAACATCTCTCAAAGACTAAAAAGAAACTTTGGGCCAGGCGCGGTGGCTCATGCCTGTAATCCTAGCACTCTGGGAGGCCGAGGAGGGTGGATTGTTTGAGCTCAGGAGTTCGAAACCAGCCTGAGCAAGAGCGAGACCCCGTCTCTACCAAAAATAGAAAGAAATTAATCAGACAACTAAAAATATATAGAAAAAATTAGCCGGGCATGGTGGTGCATGCCTGTAGTCCCAGCTACTCGGGAGGCTGAGGCAGAAGGATCGCTTGAGCCCAGGAGTTTGAGGTTGCTGTGAGCTAGGCTGACGCCATGGCACTCACTCTAGCCTGGGCAACAGAGTGAGACTCTGTCTCAAAAAAAAAAAAAAAAAAAGAAACTTTGTATCTTTTTTGGGGGGAAAGGGTTAGTGTGTTCTGGGTTGTATGTGGAATAGTTGTGCAATGTTAGACAAGACATATGACTTCGTTGTTGTCTTTATTTGGAGATTAACTATGGTGTAAAATATGGGTGCCAAACTGAGAAGCAGTAGAGGGTGGTGGCTTTGTAATGTAGTATGTCAACTTGGCTAGGCTGAACTACATTTCCCAGAATTCTCTCCCTACGTTTCTGGTTAAGGTGGGCCACAAGAGACATTTTTTTTTTTTTTTTTTTTTTTTTTTTGAGACAGAGAATCACTCTTTTGCCTGGGCTGGAGTGAGTGCTGTGGCGTCAGCCTAGGTCACAGCAACCTCAAACTCCTGGGCTCAAGTGATCCTTCTGCCTCAGCCTCCCGAGTAGCTGGGACTACAGGCATATGTCACCATGCCCAGCTAATTTTTTCTTTATATTTTTAGTTGGCCGATTAATTTCTTTCTAATTTTAGTAGAGGCGGGGGGTCTGTCTCTTGCTTAGGCTGGTCTCGAACTCCTGAGCTCAAATGATCCACCCGCCTCGGCCTCCCACAGTGCTAGGATTACAGGCGTGAGCCACCGCGCCCAGCCCACAAGAGACATTTTAATGCAGACTTGGGGGTGGAAGTGAAGCAGCAGCTATTTTGTAGCTCATGTTGTTGCTTATCAGCCGGGTGACCTCATTTGCATGGGGCTGCGGCTGGGCCTGCAACTGCTCTACCTGCCCCTAAGTCCTTCTCCAGCTTTCCAACTCCTGGGCTAGGTATGTGATGAAGGAGGACAGCTTCTGCAAGATATCTGCGCCTTCAAGGACAAAGGCAGTGAGCTCTGACAGGGCTTTAGTTTGCCTTGGTGGGTTCCAACTTGTATTTGCTTTTCCCTGCTTTATGTCTATCTTCCCTTCCTGACTGCCTTCCCTGAATACATCAGGCTTCAGGATTAGGTGTCAAGACAACAGCTTTACGGAGATTGTTTACACAGTTCCCACAATTGTGTAAGATTGTATGTGATGTATGACATACATACACACATCCCAGTGGGTTCTGCTTCTCTGCTTGAATCTCTGCTTCTGTGATTGAATCCTGACTGATAGTATTGTAATGATTTTATAACTGGGTGAATGCATTATCTTCTTTGGATTTGCTCTTCCAAAAAACTTTTTCAGAATGGTCCATTGTGGGTTGGTTACATAGATTTTGTATGTTGAGGACTAATTAAATTGAAGTCACTACCTAAATATACATATTTTTTTCTTTCTTTTGTTTTTTTTTTTAGAGAGAGGGTCTTGCTATGTTGCTAGGCTGGAGTGTAGTGGCTATTCACAGACACAATTGTAGCTCACTACAGCCTTGAACTTGTGGGCTCAAGTGATCCTTCCACCTTAGCCTCCTGAGTAGCTGGGACTACCTGAATTTTGAAGAACAATAAACTTGATCAGATGAACAGCTGGTTCACATTTTTAAGCTTTTCACAATTACCTGAACTATAAAAATTCCCATGTGACAAAACAGAGATAATATACACATATTTCTTAGGCATGCAGAGATAAATGTCCGACAAGATAAATTTAACAAGTTGAATGGTTGCCTCTGAGTGGTAGGAACAGATGATGGGGTGGGAATGGAACTGTTGCTTTTGGCATAAGCCTTTTCAGCATTATTTGACTCCCCAAACTAGTTGCATGGAGTATTTTGATAAAAATAAATATTGGTTCCAAAAGAATTTTAATTAAAAGCAAAAACAATGCCACCTATTTGTAATAGGGCAGGCAAGAAGAAAGGAAATAGGCAAGGTTATCATTTGAGGTGGACAATAGACTTTAGTACTGGAGAGATTCCAATACAAGTTGAAAGGAAGGTCAGATTTGGGGAGGACTATGAAGCTGTAAGACTTAAAAGGATAAGAGAATGAATTCTTTCTTCCTTCAGAGCCATTTGCTACAAAAAGGAAATCTTGACAACATTTTCCCAGCCTTCTCCCTTCTCCCCACCTCTCTGCCTTCTCCTATCTATACTGTAGCTGTTGTGCTAAATGAATCTAAGAAGTTACAGAAACAAGATAATCTATTGAAGCAGCTCCTTTCAGAGCTATCTTTTCATAGACTTGAGGAGCCTTGAGTTCTGGGACTGGTGTAGTAATGGCCATGAAAAATAATTTCCACTTAAGAAAAAAACTTGTATTCCTCCCATGGCTTGATTGTATTTTCGTCTCATTCATTTCCTTTTTGTGACTCAACCGTCTGGATTTCTGCTCCTTGCCAATTCTTCTACATCCCCAGTTTGACCTTTCCCTTGGCATTTATTATTTTCCACCCAAGTTCATATACAGAAGCATGGTTTGGAACAATTGGGACTAATTTAACTCAAGGTGATGGTGAGAAAAGTTACGTAGTTGATGCTTCAATAATGCTCCTCAAAGAAGTAGATGGATGAGAGGTTTAAAAAGAAGAAAAAGATAAAGTGGGAGGAAAACAATAAGAAAGAGTTAAGGAAAAGTTCTGGGGAAGTGTTTCTACTTTGGCAGAAAAAAACCCAAATTTTATATTCGGCAGCTTTGCTAGTCCTATTTCAAAGCAGTAAAATAGGTATTATATTATGAATTCACTTATATCTATTTTATTAATAGAACTGCCTATTCCTCCATAATTTGTAGCTTATTCCTCACATCACTTGGTAATTCAGGTGACATAAATTCCTAATAAATCCAATGGAGCCTGCAGGCTGAATGATAAGTAGTATAATACTATCCTGCCTTCATACATAATTTTCCTTCTAGAGACATGAAGCATTGCACGGATTTGTTCTATTTTTATTTGCCAAGCATTTCTAAGGATGCAACTGAAGGCCGCACACCCTAGATCATGTGAATTGCCAGGAAGAGAGACCCAAGTTCCAGACCTCAAGTTCTGGACGTTTTCCATTGAACTCTGCCACCTCTCTAGACCCAATGATGATGTGCATTCCAGACTGTGTTTCCTTCTGACTAATGATTCTTCATCTCCCTGATTCTTAATTCTCCCAGGAATCTCTTCTATAAGAGCTTCCTTTAGATTGGTTTAATTCCATTCATTAACTCCTTTGGGTATAACTTCTCAACAGATTCATTTAGTATCTTCTTGACTTCCCAACAAAGACTTTCTATCCTGGCTTCATGATCACTTTTGAAGGTTCCTTTAGAACCTTGGAATGGAAATTATCTAGGCCCGAAGACTTAAACTCACTTATGGAACTATGTGATCTCTTAACTTCTCACCTACTTTGCGCTTTAATTCCCTTTACGAGATGTATGCTTGACTTTCTGATTTGGAATCACTTTCTCCAAGAGAGCAAGACAAGAGCTTGGCGAACAATGAGAGGTTTTCAACTACTGTTTTAGTCACTGCCCTAAGATCTGTTTCTACCCACTGAGCGGTTCTAACACCAAACGTGTGGGGTTTTTCCTCATACCAACAACCAATTCTCCAACTCTCCACACACCAGGTGAGTGTCCTGCAATTTAATTCAATTCTGACAATAACTACCTGGAGTTAGCACCAGATCCCATAGTTAAGGGCAGTCCCACAGGACTGCCCTCATTTCAGATGCCAGTCGCAAGTCCCAGGTTGTGTGACCTGTAATTCGACCAACCAGCTAGAAATAAGAGGTTCCCACGACCTTTTTCTAAGGTTTGATGATTTGTTAAAATGGCTCACAGAACTCAGGAACGCACTTTATTTACATTTACTGGCTTATTATAAGGGATATTATAAAGGATACAGATGAACAGCCACATGAGAGGTACATAGGGCAAAGTTCAGAAGGATCCCAGGAGCTTCTGTGGAGTTAGGGTATGACACCCTCCTGGTATGTGGATGAATTCACCAACCTGGAAGCTCTCTGAACTCCATAGTTTTGGGAGTTTTATGAGGGTTTCATCATGTAAGCATGATTGATTAAATCATTGGCTGTTGGTGATTAACTCAATCTCCAGCCCCTCTCCTCTCCCTGGAGGTTGAGGGGGTGAGGCTGAAAGTTCCAACCCTCTAATCATTCCTTGGTTTCTCTGGCAACTAGCCCCCATCCTAAAACTACCAGGGACCCACCAAGAGTGGCCTCATTAGAACGAAAGATGCTCGGATCACTCAGGAAATCCTAGGGGTGTTAGATGCTCTGTGTCAGCAACCAGGGGCAAAGACCAAAATTACAGTAAAATTTGCTCTTATTACCCCTATATTCAGGAAATTAAGAGTTTTAGGAGCTCTGTATCAGGAACTGGGGATAAAGGCCAAATATGTATTTCTTATTAGATCACAGAATCACACACTGACACAAGGACTTCCACTCTTCCTTGTTCTGTGACTCTGACAATAATTCCTTTGTGCTTTAAAATTGCATATCAATAAAATTGGAGTCTTTCCAATGGAAGAATAATTACTGGTTTTAAAACTATATAAAACATGATATGTTTTATATCATGGCTTTTAAAATGCCATTTATTACCCACAGTCTTTAAGTTTCTTGATTTAAAAAAAGATCACTATTAATAGAATTTTTTTTGATGTGTTATGTTGAGGGTGAAATGAATGTTAGGTGAATTGTCCAAAATCAGCAATTGCATCAGACAAGCCACTGAGAAATAAGAGGAATATGTCACTTGCTGGCTCCTCCTGTGATATGGGTCCATGAACTTTTGGCTATATTTCAATAAGTCAAATTGAAAGACAGAACTCTTATTTCCCTGTTAAAAGATATTCATTCCCCAGATGATGTACATAACTTATGCATTAAAATACGTGACACAGGCCGGGCGCGATGGCTCACACCTGTAATCCTAGCACTCTGGGAGGCTGAGGCAGGAGGATAGCTTGAGCTCAGGAGTTCAAGGCCAGGTTGAGCAAGAGTGAGACCCCATCTCTACTAAAAATAGAAAAAATTAGCCAGGTGTGATGGCGCATGCCTGTAGTCCCAGCTACTCGGGAGGCTGAGGCAGGAGGATTGCTTAAGCCCAGGCGTTTGAGGTTGCTGTGAGCTAGGCTGATGCCACAGCACTCTATCTGAGCAACAGAGTGAGACTCTGTCTCAAAAAAAAAAAAAAAAAAAATGACACAGTGGACCATGGAGTCGGCAGTGCCATGGTCCATCATGAGGACTGCGGGGGCAGTGGCATCCTCGGGGGCTGAATGAGGTGGTGTCTGTGAATGACCTGCTGAAATATGAAAAGAATTTTCCATCTGAAAAGGCCACAGGCTCAGTTTCCAAGTGCCTGCAGTTTGAAAATAACTTGTGCCTGGCATGAAGCAAGTACTACGAGGATGTTTTCCAAGACATCAGACTGCCAGAGGAGTCATGGGTCCAAAGGGAGCAAAAAAGAACAATGAGAGGGGTGCAGTGGCTCATGCCTATAATCCCAACACTGTGGGAGGCTGAGGCGAGAGGATCATTTGAGGCCAAGTGTTCAAGACCATCCTGGGCAACACAGGGCGACACCATCTCTACAAAAATATTAAAAATTGGCCGGGCATGGTGGCATGTGCCTACCTACTTGAAAGGCTGAGGCGGGAGGATCACCTGAGCTCAGGAGTTTGAGGTTACAGTGAGCTATGATGATGCCACTTCACTCCAGCCTGGGTGACAGAGCAAGAGCTTATCTTTAAAAACAGAAAAAAAAAAAAGAACAATGGGGCTCTGTCTTCTACCTGGCTGAGGGCACTATGAGCTCAAGGAGTGTGAAAAGGCCCTAAGATATTATATGTGCAAGAGCTGCTGCAGGCAGCAGCTCCTCCTTCCAGGCTAAGGAGCTGCAGAAAAGAGGAAACCTGTGTCCCTTCTCCTTTGTCATCTCCTGTCCTCCCATTCCCCACCGCGCCTGGCTCTCTCCCCCCACACTTGGCTCCGCATCCTCAGGTCCCTCTGAATTCCTGGTTAGGGAGAATTCTCCCCTCCCCCGGGCCCAGGCCCTGTAAGTCTCCCTTTAAATCATCTCCCTCCAAGAAATTCCCCCCCGTCAGGCATCCCCTCACCCCCTCACCAAAAACCCTCCTGCTGAGATTTAGGAGCTAGCCAAGTCCCATGATTTATGTATTATCTCTCAGTGTGGATTATTTCTACATATTCATCCAGTTTATATGATTCTTAGTGTTAATTCTGGAGCTTCAATGTTTCGCGCCAATTTCTCATTTTTTGCCGTTGCTCTAATGTAACAGTACGATGCAATATAAAATAAGGCCAAGGGAATGGTCCTTATGCAGGGAAGAAAGATGGAGCCAGGAGGCTGACTACATGGTTCCACTGTGTCCCCGTGCAAGGTGATGAGAAAACTAAGGAAGCCCATGACTGGGCGAAAGAAGGCAGAAATGAGAAAGGATCATTGGCTTTTCGGATCGGAAGTACGTTTCAATTTGGTGGCAAAACCGGCCTAAAACCCAGGTCTCCAAATGCGTAATTTCGTGGTATCAGTGAAGCACAGGCGCTCAGGAAGTGGGGAAGAGGAGGGTGAATTCTGACTCTGCCTCTTACCGTAGGTGTGTGAATTTGCAAAAGTTATTAATACTGAACCTCTTTGAAACTGTTTCCTCATCTGGGAAATGGAGATACAGTTGCTGGGAGGATTAAATAAGCTAACCTGGCAAAGGTTAGATAGATAGAGTTTAGCGAAGGGTAGCCTTCTCCCCACCTCTTGAGCCCCACCCCCACCCCCCTGTTTGACAGCTGGAACAAACCCTAAGGATTGCATAACTCCTAGAGTCCCAGATCACATCAAGGGGAGGAAGGTGGCCAAGTCCTTATCAGGAATTTAAACTCCTAGTTTATTACCCCTGGCTTAGTCATACTTACGTGCTGTGCTGGGATAATTTTCCAAACCTCTCAGGAACTCAGTTCATCCCTCTGTGGGATGAAGTAATCACAGTCCATGCCCTTAAGACAGAAGGTTAGATAAGAGCCATTTAACGTTCATAACACACATTGCTACCCAAGGGTGAAAGTGCGGAGTCAAAACATATTTTCAGTAAATGCTATTATTGGACAGCGCAGTTGTTTCCCAAAATGTGTGGTGGGAATTGGTGGTGGTATGATGTAGGCAGGAAACAGCTGCAGCATAAAATGACATTAAAATACACAGAAAGTGATTCCCTTTTCAATTGTCTTTGATTGAACCAGGAAGCCATTCTCATTTTGAGTCTCTAACACTTGCTAATTTGTCTCTTTAAAAAAGAGAGCATTCTGTGTGACTGCTGTTGGCATATATGAAAGCCTCTGATTTGTGTGTATTGATTTTGTATCCTGAAACTTTACTGAATTCATTTATCAGTTCCAACAGCCTCTTAGTTGAATCCTTGGGGTTTTCTAGATATAATATCATATCATCAGCAACCTCTGTGGAAAGCAATATGGAGATACCTTAAAGAGATACAAGTAGAATTACCATTTGATCCAGCAATCCCATTGCTGGGCATCTACCCAAAAGAACAAAAGTCGCTCTATGAAAAAGACACCTGCACCCGAATGTTTATAGCAGCACAATTCACAATTGCAAAGATGTGGAAACAACCCAAGCGTCCATCAATACATGAATGGATTAATAAAATGTGGTATATGTATACCATGGAGTACTGTTCAGCTTTAAGAAACAATGGTGATATAGCACCTCTTGTATACTCCTGGATAGAGCTGGAACACATTCTACTAAGTGAAGTATCCCAAGAATGGAAAAACAAGCACCACATGTACTCACCATCAAATTGATATTAACTGAACAACACATACGTGTACATATAAGAATAACATCTATTGGATGTCAGGCAGGGGGGGAGGGGGAAGGGGGAGGGGCGAGGGGGGAGGAGGGGACGGATATATGCATACACAAAGAGTGCAATGCGCACCACCCGAGAGATGGACACACTTGAAACTGGGACTTGGGGGGAAGCGGGGGCAAGGGCAACATACGTAACCTAAACATCTGTACCCCTATAATAACAAACAATAAAAAAAAAAGAGAGAGAGAGAGCGTTCTTCAGGCTTCTGTGCCTTCAGCAAGAGCAGGAACAAGGCAGAATTTCGAAATATTATTTCCAAAGTTTTTTTATTGTTATTGTTTAAGGTTTATATTTTAATTACAGCAAAAAATACCAGTTTCCCATTTACAGTAATGGCATAAAATTTCTTTTGAAGATAAATTGACCTGTTTGCACCCTTCCTTTGGCGCTGGTTTTGCTGCAACAATGGGTCTGGTCATCATCTGTGGCGTATGTACCATGCTCTGTAAACCTATATCTCGCTCTTGCCCTATGATCTTATCTTTCTCTCCTCAATAAACTTCATTTTCGTGCTTGCCTAAAAAAAAAAAAAAAAGACATTTAAAAATACAAATTAGATAAGATTTAAATTTTTTAAAAAAGAGTTGATTCAGATAAAAAAATTGAGTAAGTACTAGTACTGATAATATGTAGATTGGGAAAAATTGAAAAAGTGGTTTGCAAATGACTGAAGGTTAGGAAACACTGGCCTGGTGGATTAGGATTCAAGATACCCGGATCCTAGTCCTACCCCTGATACTAATTTACTATGTAACTTTGGTAAAGTCACTTCAACCTCTCTCACCTCAGCAGCTGATGGAGCTTGCCTAGGTGGTCTCTAAGGACCTGTCCAGCTTTAATATTCCTAATATTCCATAATTTGAAGCAAATGATTAGGGCATCTTCTGTTCTTTTGAATAAGAGTCAATTGTTCTGTCCTCCCAAGCACATATTCTCTCCATACCCCTCTTCAGGTATCTTGATACCTAATCCAGAAGAAATACAGATTTCCATTTTATTAATACTCATAAATTTAACTATTGCATATGTTATTCCAAAAATGCAAAAGAGAGAAAGGAATTCTTTATAATGTAAAGAATATTGGATTTTGAAAGAGGTGACATTCATTCGCATTCTTGTTTTGCTGTTTACGGACAATGTGATCTTAGTAACCTAAGTTCCTGTTAGCACTAAACTTCTATAAAATGCAAATGTGTCTATAAAAAGGGAATGGATCACCTAAGAATTCACTCCCTTTCCTTTCTAATTGAGATATTTAACACTGCACAGTAATGTTTTAATATAGACCCAAAGCTGAAAGGAGATCTTCATTTTAACTCTAACCTTTGATCCTAGCCTCATACTTGGCACGTAGTAAGTAATCAACAAATATTTAGATAGTAAGTAATCTATAAATATTTAACGAGTAAATAAAGAGTGGCTTCTCATGAACATGAGACAGAGAAGTATGATATTTCACCATATTCACATATTTCAATTCAAAGGGAGTTAATTGAGCACCTACTGTTTTGTAGCCATATTGGCCAGACATTATAATTTTTGTCTTCCAAAAAGATTGAGATGAAAAGACGTGACATCTGTCTTCCATTAACTTATGACTCTTTTAGAAGAGATGACATATATACAAAATTCAGTGCAATAAGAAAAGTATTGGGCTTTTTATGAGGAAAACTGTCCCTAATCCTCATTCTGTCACTAATGGTATGAATGTGAGAAAGTCATTTATACAACAGGTCACCAGTTTCATCATCTGTAAAACAAGTTTACACACATGATCTGATCTCTAAGGCCATTTCTAGCTATGAGTCTGAAAATGATTCTATGCCTCTGAGAAATTAGCTTAAATGCCTGGTCTTAAAAACTCCTAAATATATATTGGAGACAACCTCTTCACTACACTTTTTTTTCCATCTAAAACTAATACGCAAAGTCACACAACGCAGTAGTGGTCACTTATCTACAGGGATATGTTCCAGTGGATGCCTGAAACTGCAGATAACAGCAAACCCTATATACACTATGTTTTTTCCCATACATGCACAACTTTAGTAAAGCTTAATTTATAAATTAGGCACAGTGAGATTACCTAATGATAAAGCTAATAATAACTAATAATAAAATAGAACGATTATAATAATATGCCAGCATCACTCCTCTTGTGCTTTGGGGCCATTATGAAGTAAAATAAGGATTGCTGGAACACAAACACTGAAATTTAAACTTATGAATTGTTTATTTCTGGAATTTTCCATTTAATATTTTTGGGCCAAGGTTGACTGCAAGTAAATAAAATCTTGGATAAAAGGGGACTACTGTTTTTTATTAACGTTTTTTATTGGCTTAAATCCACAATTGTCTCAATCTTTGAACTCTCCTACAAGCAAACTTTCTAATTTGATTTATGTCCTTATTTTTATAAAGACAGTAATAGGAACATTTGCTTTCTAAATTAACGTCAAATACCCTATTAGGAAGCTAGATGAAAGATAAAATGCAATTCTACCCAACAAACATTCAATATCAATTATGAGCAAAGTCCTAAAAATGATTCAATGACAAAGAAAGGTCATAGTCCTTAAGAAACCTACAACCAAGTAGAGAAAATGAAACATCTGTATTATTCCAAGAGTATTCATTTTATAGAAAAGGAAAAACAAATGCAGAAAGTAAAGCAATATGTACAATTAAAAAGAACTTAAGAAGAAATGATGTGGATTGTTGGAAATCAGTCAGAAATTCCCCAACCTAAAAACACTATGACCTATATACTAGTAAGTAAAGATAGCAATAGTAAGATCTTGCATTCAAATCCATTCCACCAGAGCGAGATTTCCTAGCAGGGGTGAAATCTTGGGGTGAGATAGCCTGCGACCTGTCAGTAGGACTCTCTGAGACCCCCAGAAAAAGATTCAAATTCCAGCCAATGTTATTGCCCTGCGCGGGAAGGGAGAAACAGCTGTCTAAAAAGCCTGCCAAAAAAGCCAGGCAGCTGGAGATGGGAAGACTCAGGAAGCGTTTCCTAAACAGGAAACAAAAGAGTGAACGGGGAGGCCAGGAGAAAGAAAGCGTGGAGTTTTATACCCTTGGTGAAGGGTAATTGTTTTCTTCTTCACGATGTCTGTAGAACAGTCACAGACAGAAATATTCAGAAAAATGAAAGTGCAGAAACTATCAGAGGAAGAGAAAAATGATTGATACCAGGAAAATCTGTATCATTGCATGGAATAGTCCATCTTGCACAGATTTCTACTAAAGGTCAAGGATTGAACTAAAGGACACCCCTAAGTTTGGGGGTTAGGAGACCCAGGGCAAAGGGGAGTGTTAGTTATCTCATCAGTGAGCATAGGAAATCCTACAGAACTGTGGTCCCCAACCCCTGGGCGACAGACCAGTACTGACAGGTCTGTGGTCTGTTTGGAACCAGGCTGCACAGCAAGAGGCCAGGGAGGGAAGCTGCAGCTGTATTTACAGCTGCTCCCCATAGCTGGCATCATGGTATAAGCTCCACCTCCTGTCAGATCAACCGGGGCGTTAGATTCTAACAGGAGCCTGAACCCTACTGTGAATTGCGCCTGCGAGGGATCTAGGTTGAGTGCTACTTATGAGAATCTAATGCCTGATGATCTGGGGTGGTTGTTTGTTTTGTTTTTTTGGTGGTGGTGGTGGGGTTTCAATTCCCTGTTATACAATTTATTAGCTTTTCCATCTTTTTCATATTTGGTTGTTGTTTTAAGTAAACATTGCTTCCTTTTAGTTATAGGAAGGGGACATTTACTTTCTTCTCTCACCAAGATATAGGTTCAGAAATAAGATCCTGCAGGAATCCTTCCCAACCTAAAACTTACTTACAAGTTTATCTATAACTTCAGAGACCTATATGGATGCATATCCTGACAGCAACCCACTTGAATTGCTCTAATTTTTAGTGACTGTGAATTCTCAAAAAAAAAAAAAAAAGCCACAATTGTAAACTCACATCAAGGGAAATTGTGCAATGACAGAAAGGGAAATATATCTATTACATCCACAGGAGTAGTGAAAAGTTAATTACAAGAGAAGCCCAACCTTCTGCCATAGTAAGTACTATGCAATTTAGGGCAGGAAAGAAAAAAGTTCACCTCCAAATGAGTTAAGATTACCTACAATGATGTGGTGGAAGATTTTATTAATACGAGAGAATATTATTTTGTAACATGTGAGAAAAAAGGTGAGACATAAACTTTTATATTGTAATCTACTCTCCAAAGATAATTATTTCCATATGCATGATTATGTCACTCCCCCTAACAAAAGAATGTGACAACTATTGTTCCACCTCTTTTATACTTATGTACCTCTGTACTATAATCCCAGCCTATAATCCCAGCTACTTGGAAGGCTGAGGCAGGAGGATCATGTGAGTCCAGGGGTTCAAAACCAGCCTGGGCAATATAGCTAGACCTCTGTCTGTAAAAAAAAATAAATAAATGAAAGAAAGAAAATAGCATAGGAAAAACAAAGGTAAAGCTACATGAAAATGCCAGGCTGTTTATAGAACACTTTGCTGAGATGTGAGAAAATGGAATAAGGGAGGATACATATACAAATACACTACTATATACAGGTTGAGTATTCCTTGTCTGGAATGCTTGGGACCAGACATGTTTTGGATATTGGAATATTTGCATATACATAATGAGATATCTTGGGGATGGGACCCAAATCTAAACAAAATTCATTTATGTTTCATATACACCTTATACATATAGCTTGATTGCAATTTTCTACAATTTTAAAAATAATTTTGTACATGAAACAAAGTTTTGACAGCTACCTGTCACATGAGGTCAGGTGTGGAATTTTCTACTTGCAGCATCATGTGGGCACCCAAAATTTCAAACTTTGGAGGATTTCGGATTTTCAGGTTAAGGATGCCCAACGTGTGTGTGTGTGTGTGTGTGTGTGTGTGTATTTCAAGATAGTAAACATCAGTTTGAAAATGTCAACAGAAATAATATCTGCATAAGAAAAAGTATGGGTAAATTAGCCTTAGCAGATAACTACACAGCAGCAATATTTTCTAAATAATTCAAGAATGAGAATCAAGAGAATAGATTTTCAGTGGTTGGGTCAGCTTTGACCCTGTTTATGGCTTTTTGCCAATCTTTTGCTTTCTGTGAGATTTTGATCTTTCAATTTTGTAGTTAGCTGGGATTATTATATATAAAAATAGCATCTAATGCTTATGTAGTACTCTGTGTCAGGCCTTTTTGTTAATGATGACCCTTAAAACTGTGACGTAGGTGTTATTACTATCCCCATTTTATAGATGGGAAGACTGAAGTTAAATAATTTGTCCAAGGGCATAATGCAAATAGTAAATTTTTTAGAGTGAAAGGAAATACACCAAGGTGTCAATGATGGTTTTTCAGGGTGTGGAGTTATAAAGGATTATTAAGAAGATTGAAATGACAAGATCTTGAACTAAAACAGTAGCAGCTGAGCCAGAACAGACAGGATGGACTCCAAAATGGTTTAAGAGAAAATATTGGTGGGGCTGTGGACTGATTGATTCGATGTGGGGTTGGGGGAGAGGAGGAAATCTAAGAAGACTAGACTCTGGCTTGGGTGACCAGGTAGACACATTCACTCGGGTAGGAAATGTAAAATGTGGAGTGGATTTGGGAGAAATGGTGTGCTAAATTTTGACATGTTGAGCTTTATTGCAAGTATTTGAGTATACAAATTTTAAGCTCAAGAGAGAAGTCAGGTCTGGACTTGACAGTCTTTGCATAAAGCTGGTACTTAAACCCGAGAGAGAGGTTCCCCTAACCCAGGGAGAGCATGCAAGAAGAAAAAAGCTGTGGGCCAAGGACAGAACTCTAGGGAACTCAAACATCTATGGGATATGCAGGGAATACAGAGCCCATTCAGATTTGATATTAAAATAACAAACATAGATATGAAATGCCAAGTATGTGTTTTCAAGCTAGGTTCCATCTGTGAGAGGCAAGGTAGCATGGAAGTAGGACAGTCAGATAAGTCTGGGTTCAAATCTAGCACTTGCCACTTACTCATTCTGTGACTGTTTTCAAGTTACTGTACTGTTTGTGAAATGTGAATATCACCAATACAATGCTCATATGTTGTGAGCATTAAGTGGGTTAATCCACAAAAGCACTTATATGGCTTAGTGCCTAGCATGTAGCACGGACCCAAAGAATATTAAATATTATTGATTTTTTTTTTTTTTTTTTTTTTTTTTTTGAGACAGAGTCTCACTCCCTTGCCTGGGGCGAGTGCCGTGGCGTCAGCCTAGCTCACAGCAACCTCAAACTCCTGGGCTCAAGCAATCCTACTGTCTCAGCCTCCCAAGTAGCTGGAACTACAGGCATGCGCCACCATGCCTGGCTAATTTTTTCTATATATATTTTTAGCTGTCCAATTAATTTCTTTCTATTTTTTGGTAGAGACGGGGTCTTGCTCTTGCTCAGGCTGGTCTCAAACTCCTGAGCTCAGAACGATCCGCCCGCCTCGGCCTCCCAGAGTGCTAGGATTACAGGCGAGAGCCACCGCGCCCGGCCAAATATTATTACTAATGAGTACTCAAATCATAAAATTATTTTTCATTCCACTGTCATACTTTGCCAATTGAGAAAATGGTCAGGAAGTCTGTCGGCTTGCAGGAATAAACTAAAATGGGAATTAAACAATTGTATCAAAAATCCACCAAAATAATTTACAGTTAGACACTCAAGAACTGGAATTTTCCATACATTTGTATAGTACAAGTAAACAGAGGTAACAGCAGTTGGTTAAAAGAATTAACTGGGACTGATATAAATGTTCGTAAATGAGCTACAAGACTGCATTAAAATTTTTCTTGTTCTACTCTAAATATTGAGTATTTAGCCCTAGTATCTGACACAAAGTCCTCAATAAATGTTTTACTGAAGATAACAAAGTGATTTTTTTTAAAAGGACAGGAGATGATTTCTCATTGTTATTAAACATTTCATAATTTGAAGAATTATACACTCACGCAAAGATGAAGATGAAACAGACATGCCTTATAGTGTTGTCACTTGACATCTCTCAACAGTTTGGCTATGCAACTCCCTCTCCCATGGGTATCTGCCACATATTTGAAATTCCCAGCTTTATATGCCCTTCTTTAGAATAAGGTGTAGAGTCCACCCATGGTCCCATTAAAATGCAAATATGTCCTCTGTAAACAGGAACCAAGTTGGCTTCTGGCAGACACTGAGGCATTTATCAGTTCCGATGCGTGAATAGCTAGTTGCCTCCTAGAGGCCTAGACGTCGGGTGGAGGAAGGGCTGATTCTGAACTGACCCAGTGGGATCTGCCTTGGCCGGCGTTCGGGACCGCACTGACCTCCAAGGTCTGCACAGGCCCGGTGCAGGGAGCAGCCAGGACAAAGGCAGCCAAGGAGGCCCCGCGGCGGGACGCGACCGTGCTCGGGTCTCCTTCCTGTTCCCCACTCTGCATAACTTGAGCCCTTCCTAAAACCCGCGGGCCAGCGTCAGAACAATCGCCGCCAGACAGCTGACGCACCACGATGTTAATTCTCATCCAATCTTTTTCATCACAGGAGGCCTGGAGAGGTGGCCAAATCGAGTTAACATCCGAAATGTCTTTTTGTTCTTTTCGGTCCAACCGGTTTAAATTCCATGCAATTTTTAAGCTGTGGGCGAATACGTATGTATAACTCCCTGCTTGCCCTTTTCAAAGGCACTTAAATTATAAATGCCATGCTAGAGCATCACGGCCAGGGAAAGGCGACCAGGTTATAGGCACAGTCAGCACGTCCCACCTCAGCCGACCGGCCCGGCTTCGCCGCACTGCGCATCCGCCCCCGCCTGGGCCTCCGCGGCCTTCCGGATCTCCCCCTGCGGGTGCCCCAGACAACGCCCGTGGGCGCCCGGCTCCGGTCGTCACGTCCTCTGCGTCGGGAGGCGGGGCCTAGGCACCGACATCACGTGACCACGCCCCCGCCGTCCAGATATCTGCCGCGCCGCCCGCCATTTTGTCTCCAGTGTCTCGTTTGTCGTGGACTGTGTTGGGGCATCTGTGTTGGTCCGTAGGCCGGAGGCAGGGTACAGGGTCTATTGTCTGTGTTTGTCTCTGTAGTTTGGTCCGAGGCCTTCCGGAGCTTTCCCGGGGTAGTCGGCAGAAGCCGCAGCGGCCGCCCCCGCCCCTCCCCTTCATCCCCGGGCCAGGGAGGGACCGAGCCAGCGTCACGCCCCTCAGCGCTCGCCGTTTTCTTCTCTGTCTTTGCGTCCGCATCGTGTCCCCGGAATCAGACGGTGCCCCATAGATGGCCAGCTTTCCCCCGAGGGTCAACGAGAAAGAGATCGGTGAGGAATGGGACTGTGGGTGGGACTGAGGAGAGGCAGGAACTCCCCGGAGGAGGTTTGGGAGGAAGCGTCTCGAGTGAGCGGCGTCAGCCCTATAGCGAAGAGAAGGAAGCAGCCCCGCGGGTGGGTGTCTGCGAGGGGTAAATAGGAACAACGTTGATGCGGCGCCTACTTTGCTTCTGGCACGGAGGGATGGTCGAGAGGAGACTGGGCGTGCAGAGGCGAGGGTGGGAGCGAGCCCGGGGCCGGTCTGAACCGGCCTCCCTGTTGCTTTGCTCATCCTTCCAGACCCCGGTTTATTCATCAGAGGTCCGCGCGGGGTTTGGGTGTCGAGTGGACAGGGAAGGGTTACTCCCAGGGGTTAGTGGCAAGCTTCAGCAACTCTAATTTGAGTTTACGATGGGAAAAGTAAACTTGTGTGTTCTGTGCTACAATGAAACGAAGGGGTCCTCATGTATACTAACAACTCTTGGTAGAGAAACTTGCCAGAAGAGGTGCCCAAAAGCCTGGATGGAAAAAGCAATACAGTATTTAAAAAATGGTAGGACGTTAAGAAAGGCTGCGGTTCGTGGGAGGAGACTCTTTAAGAGTTATCATTGAAACACACATGGGAGGAGCTGAGTGGTTGGGTGGAGTGACTGAAGAAAAGCTGCTCTACGGAAGAGCAAACTGGAAAGGCTTTTCTGGCTTAGTGGCTTGGCTAACCGTGCCCCGCTGAAGACAGGGCAATGGGTGTGAAGGTTGCGCCGTCCACATCTGCTCAGTGGCTCAGTTGAGAGCACCTTGCATTATTTAAATTTTCCCTCTGAGTAAAAGAACTGGAACAATTTTGGGGGGTGTCGGGGTACTGTGCATTGACTGATATGCTTAATAAACATTGATCTTACTGTATTATTTAAGTAAAAATTGGCGGTGGCCACTGAGTAGAGAGCAGTTGCATTTTCCTGCTCTTGAAGTAAATATGTGTGTTTACTAAATAGAGGGAGGAGGTATTTCTAGAGAGGAGAGGCTGAAGCAGTCAAAACGCCCTCTGTCTTGTATGTGGGTGAGTTTTTATATCCAGAAAGAGCTATCTTAGAATTCTGGACTTTTGTGTTCCTAGGGATAAGACTGAATGGCTGATCAGGAGGGGACTTTAACCCTGGTTTTAATAACTATTTTAAAGATACAAAAAGCACCCAAAATTCATGTCCAGCTTTTATTTTAACTTCATTTTAAGACTAGCAAGTATGTCTTGAAGTGGGACATAGAAATCAAATGTTCTTATAATCAGGCCCGTGAGTTTTTTCCCTCCACTGCACTGTAATGTTATAGACGAGTGATCTGCCTTTAGTTTATCTTTATTTTACCTTGTCTTGATAAACCATTTTTGAAAACTTTCCAGTCCTCTTTTCTAAGGATTGGATAGAGCTTCTTTATAGAACCATCCATTAAGTGGCCCCATTATTTTTAATTTAAAAAATTCTTTTTTTTGCATATTTAGGTCTCAGTGTTATTTCCTGCCCATGGTATAAAAAGTTACTAGCTAAGTGTCAAATATCTAGAAGAACTTTGGCCTTTTCTAAGCTTTTTTTAACCCCAATATTTGTTTCTTTGTTTCTTTTTTTGAAGTATCATTTGGATACAAGGTTAAACATTTATTTTTCTTTGTAGCTTTTAAATCAATGAGTAAGAATGAACTTTTCCCCATTTCTTTGGTATTAACTGTAGCCATGCCAAGTTTGGTTTAATCAAGTACCTACTGAGAGTAGAAGCAAGATTCTATGAATCATTAAGGAATTCTATATGACAGGAATTACTGCCCCAGGCTGCTCCCCTTTTCACAAGGCACTGCCACAGATCCTTTGCAGGAAGGAATGTGAAGAAGGAGCTAAATGTGGTTTACTTGGTTTAGCAGTGACTTGGATGAGGCGTTACCACTGTACAGATATTAATATGTAGCTTTGTATCTTATGGCTAATTTCCCATGGCAGGCAGTCTTTCCCTTATGCAAGGTCATTAAATTATACTTTTTATTTTTTTGGAGACAAGAGACTCGCTCTGTTGCCCGGGCTAGAGTGCTGTGGCATCGGCCTAGCTCACAGCAACCCAAACTCCTGGGTTCAAGCAATCCTTCTGCCTCAGTCTCCCAAGTAGCTGGGACTACAAGCATGCGCCACCATGTCTGGCTAATTTTTTATATATATTTTTTTAGTTGTCCAGCTAATTTCTTTCTGTTTTTAGTAGAGATGGGGTCTCACTCTTTCTCAGGCTGCTCTCTAACTCCTGAGCTCAAACCATCCACCTGCCTTGGCCTCCCAAAGTGCTAGGATTACAGGCGTGAGCCACCGCGCCCAGACCAGAGAATGTCTTTAGATGAACTCCAAATCCACTACAAGAATAGCTTATTATTTCATGGTTCTTTGCTGTTTGAACCAACAAAGTTTCAAATAATTATTAATTTATTTTTTAGTTGTAATTTATTACCACCCCTTTTATATAAAAGGAGTTTCATGATTGTCACCAAGGTAAGAGAAGAAAAATATAGAGTACACTTAAAATATAGACTAAAAAAAAAGAGTCTTCCGTAGGAAATTTAGTCTTGTTTATGCTAAGAGCTGAGTTCTAGTCTGATTTACCAGATGTTTTTGAAGTTGAATGCAAGGGCTGACCCTTGTATGTAAGTTACATCAGTATTCTCACTTAGTTTAACCAGGGGCTTTTCAGTTGAATTTTAAAGCTTGCTTCCCTTATTTGTGAACCTTGCTTTCTTCTCCTAAAATTTATGGGGTTTAGAAGATAGATGTGGCTAAACAGAAACCCGAGTTAAAAAAAGATTTAGACAGGGATTGCAAATTCAGAAGCCAAGCATATAAAGGACCCTAGTGAGATGACCATGTAAGACCGTGGGCTTGGAAAAATGTAGGCAAACCAGGAGCAGCGTGATTTTTGCTAAATGATTAGTGTATTTAAAAAATCATTCTCTGAGGCAGGAGAATCTTTTGAGCCCAGGAATTAGAGGTTGCAGTGACCTATGATGATGCCACTGCACTCTAGCTGGGGTGACAGAGTGAGACCCTGTCTAAAGAAAATAAATAATCATTCTGCAGGCATCATACATGCATACATAAATAAAGTATCAGTCTGCAGGGATCTGAGGGTCACCAGTTTGTGAATTTTGTATTCAAAAGTCGGGTCACTGTCAGTAAAGTTAATGTCACCTATGCTGTGTTAATACGGGTGCAGTGCATGCGGGGGGCTGTGCTACTTTGAACCACGGCTGAAGTATTGTGTTTAGTTCTGGGTGCCACTTTTATGAGGGCCATGATCAACTGGAATTCATCCAGAAAAGTGTGATGAAGTTAAGATGGGGGATGGACTTTAAATCATGGGATCTAAGGAATGATTGAAAGGACTAGAGGTATTTTTAACCTGGCAAAAAGATTCAGTTGCTGATGTCATGGCTATGTTTAATGTATATAAATGTCATGTGAGACCAGGATTGGATTTCTTCTCTTGGGTCAGAATCAGTCCTGAATAGATGGAGTGGTAGGAGAAAGATTTTGAGTCATTAAAAGGAAAAATTTCTGATAATATCAGATGTACCAAAATAGGATAAATCTTATTTGGTATTCTTATTTATGAATATCATAGAAAAATAGGTCTCTGGTTTTTTTGTTTTTTAAACTGTACTCATTTGTTAATGTGTCAAAGAATTGGGCAAAGAACATATTTAAGTCACTTAAGAATGGGAGCTTATACGTGTGCTTTCATAATCATTCAGTAAATATTTGCTGAGCACCTGTCCTATGCCAGGTGCTATACTAGCTATTGGCGGAGCACACATTCAGACTGGAAGTGTCACTGAATGAGTACGTTTTAGGGGTTTGTATGTATAGATCTTCTCTAGTTACAGGAGTATAAGTGGTTCTTATTTGAACTGCCTTACGTAGAATATATTAAAGTTCAGTTGTAAAGTTTAAGCCAAAAACATATAAAAATACTTTATTATAACACTGTAGAGTTGACCAGACAACTGACCACAAAATAGGTAACAGGGAAGCTGAACTGATAATAACCTATAACAAAAAAGGAAAAATAGTAAAATTTGAAATCCAGACCAACCCAAAACAGTATTGGTGATATACTGATGAAGAGGCTCTTCCCAAAATTAAATTCCAGCTGAGTTTGCATGTGTACGTTGTAGTAGGAGTCGATTGGTTATACTTTTTGTTCCATGTGGAAGTAATGTTCTCTATATGCTCTGATAATATGCCAATTTTTGTTATGAATGCAAAGTTTGAGTAATAATTAACTAAATTAAAAATGTGTGACATTGCCCATTTTTTGTCCTTAAAAACCAAAATTATCTATTTTTTGAATCAGTTTGGGGTCCATTAGGAAGACTCTTGAGCACCACCACTATTTGAGAATCACAGATACAATTCGTTTTAAAGCACTCCTTGGTTAGGTTCGACTAGACAACTTTTAACTGCCTTCAAGTTCTGAGGGTTTTGTAATTTTCATGACCTGGGCATGAAAAGAATACGACTATTCATGTTTGAATAGACAATTCTATCGTGCTTTCTGTTGAGTAATGGTATAATAATCATATTCTATAGTGGCTCATGGTTTTTGAAGGCTAAAAAAATTAATTTGGAAGATACCTTTCTTGCAAAGCAATTTTAATCTCTTGCATTTTAAATGTTAGTAATTTGATGAAAACATAATGTAATCAAAAGTTAGGACTTTAGTGATTGCTAGCACTACTTGGTCATTACATTGTTGTTATTTGATCTTTTTTTTTTTTAACTCTTGCATTGGGAAATTTTAGGAAAATCACTTTACCAAAATTTGCAGATGGTTATTAACATTAAGGGATCTTCACATCACATACTTCCCCTTAGAGAGTGGAAAGCAGAACTCACTTTCCCTGTCTGCATAGAAAAGGGAAAAAACTCATTGAATCCTAAAGTAATATGGAAGCAGTCTTAACATTCATTGTTGGTTATATATGATAGCCTGTATTTTTCTTTTTCTTTTTAGTGAGATCACGGACTATAGGTGAACTTTTAGCTCCAGCAGCTCCTTTTGACAAGAAATGTGGTCATGAAAATTGGACTGTTGCTTTTGCTCCAGATGGTTCATACTTTGCTTGGTCACAAGGACATCGTACAGTAAAGCTTGTCCCATGGTCCCAGTGCCTTAAGAACTTGTAAGACTCTCTTTTCTTTTTTATATTTTGTATCTGAGGAATTTACCATTTTCTGCCAGTGTGGGGTAATAAAAACATTTTGATATTTAAGTTTTCCTTTGTATATGGTGTTGTAAATGTGTCTTAATTATAGGCTGAATATATTAGTTGGAAAATTAGTTTAAAGAATTGCCTGGCTGGCTGGGCGCGGTGACTCAACGCGTGTAATCCTAGCACTTTGGGAGGCCGAGGCAGGAGGATTGCTTGAGCTCAGGAGTTCGAGACCAGCCTGAGCAAGAGCGAGACCCCGTCTCTACTATAAATAGAAAGAAATTAGCCAAACAACTAAAAATAGAAAAAATTTGCCAGGCACGGTGGTGCATGCCCTGTAGTCCCAGCTACCCAGGAGGCTGAGGCAGGAGGATCACTTGAGCCCAGGAGTGAGAGGTTGCTGTGAGCTAGGCTGATGCCATGGCTCTCTAGCCTGGGCAACAGAGTGAGACTCTGTCTCAAAAAAAAAAAAAAAAAAAAAGAAAGAAAGAAAGAATTGCCTGGCTTTGTTTATACAGTATAGGATATTTTCTCAGATATTTATGTGTCTTTAAGTTGTTCTATATTTTAAAAGGCAGATTAACTGTTCCCTGTTAGTGTATGTATTGTGTTGTGCCACAGGAGGTAACCTTTGTTATGTGAAACTTCCTGGATTCACTTTGGATTTTACATTTTATTGGATAACAGTGGTGCATAGATCATGTAATTATATTTCACGTATTTTTTTCATTGAGTTTGAATATTTCTTGAAAGTTTTTCTAAAATGTATCATATGCTAAATTGAATCTTTCCTTTCTTTTTGTATCTAGTAGACCTTCATGGTTATATTCATTAATGGTCTTACTACGTATTACTTTAGGTCTAGAAAGTATGAGAAACTGATTATTATGGTTTAGGGTGTTTTCTTTTTAAGATAATTTTCCAGGATCAGCTTGACGATATATTAAGTTACTGGGGTTTTTTTTGCTTGTTTATATTAATGTTTTTGCTTTTAGGTTGAAGGAGTCTGAATTGATACCATAGTTTTAAGAAAAATATGGGAGGCAGATAGGTTGTAAATTACTTTATTGTTGAACTTTTTCTCAGCCACTGAGAATTTCTATTAATGATCTGAATTTATTTGCTCCTTCTCTCATGGTTCAAATAGCAACTTTCCCCATTCCGATCTATAGGATTCTATTGTTACTTAGCATCATTATAATTATATTGAGGTTGTTTTTATAAACATTCATGATCATTCAATATCCAGAAGAGTCCAGAATAAATAATAATTCAATTTTAATCTTTTTTCTTCCAGTCTCTTGCATGGCACCAAGAATGTTACCAATTCAAGCAGTTTAAGATTGTCAAGGCAAAATAGTGATGGTGGTCAGAAAAATAAGCCTCGTGAACATATTATAGACTGTGGAGATATAGTCTGGAGTCTTGCTTTTGGGTCTTCAGTTCCAGAAAAACAGAGTCGCTGTGTAAATATAGAATGGCATCGATTCAGATTTGGACAAGATCAGCTACTCCTTGCCACAGGGTTAAACAATGGACGTATCAAAATATGGGATGTATACACAGGTATGGATTCATAGTTTTAAAAGCAAACCTAATTATTTTATAATGGAGGACACTGATTATAGGCACTGGAGTAAATGATTTGAGAGTTTTAACTTACTGAAAAGTAAGAATTGGTGCTATGGGCCAGGAGCGGTGGCTCATGCCTGTAATCCTAGCACTCTGGGAGGCTGAGGCGGGAGGATCGCTCAAGGTCAGGAGTTTGAGACCAGCCTGAGCAAGATCACCCTGCCTCTACTAAAAATAGAAAGAAATTAGCTGGACAACTAAAAATATATATAGAAAAAATTAGCCGGGCATGGTGGCGCGTGCCTGTAGTCCCAGCTACTCAGTAGGCTGAGGCAGAAGGATTGCTTAAGCCCAGGAGTTTGAGGTTACTGTGAGGTAGGCTGATACCATGGCACTCTAGCCCAGGCAACAGAGCAAGACTCTGTCTCAAAAAAAAAAAAAAATTGGGGGGGGGGGAAGAGAATTGGTGCTGTGAGTATGTCTTTATAATTGACCTGAACGGCATCTTTAGCTCATGATTTTAATTTAGGAAAACAATATAGAGTTCACTCTTCAGAGAATATTACAGTAGGGAAGGGCATGTCTAGGGAATGTTATTTCATTATCACTTATAAACTAGTAATTTAGTTTATGACTCAAATAGCAAGGTGTTTTCTTATATACTTTTTCAATAATTGATAGCATAGAGGCTTTCAAGAAGCAAATCAAATTTCAACAATCATTATCTAACCTTTGGAAGGTTTTAGTGACAGTTTATCTAAAGTCCAACTAGACGGGTTGAGAAGTTAAATTCTTTGGGAAATTAAAAATAAATGTGTTGTTCACTGCCTAAATCGGTTTGTAGCATGTATTATGTATTCAAAAATGTAAAGGATTTTTAAAATGAGCATTAAAACAATATGTACATTAGAACACAGCAAGTGATACTAATAATGGGGATAATGAATCAAAATTTGGGTTCTTGAAAAAAAATTTAAGATAAACACATAGATTCTCCTAGAAAACAAAACTCTTATGGTATTAGAAAAATAAATTACATTTTTTCCACTGGGATTATGTTTGGATTTAAAGTTGTTGTGGTATAACATGTATCTTTTGGGGAGTTTGACAGTCCATTAGTAATCCAAGGTCAAGGAAATACAAGCAAAAGAATAATTTTTTTTTTTTTTTTTTTTTTTGAGACAGAGTCTCACTCTCTTGCCTGGGGCGAGTGCCGTGGCCAGCCTAGCTCACAGCAACCTCAAACTCCTGGGCTCAAGCAATCCTACTGTCTCAGCCTCCCGAGAAGCTGGGACTACAGGCATGCGCCACCATGCCCGGCTGATTTTTTCTATATATATATTTTTAGCTGTCCAGTTAATTTTCTTTCTATTTTTGGTAGAGATGGGGTCTCGCTCTTGCTCAGGCTGGTCTCGAACTCCTGAGCTCAGAACGATCCGCCCACCTCGGCCTCCCAGAGTGCTAGGATTACAGGCGTGAGCCACCGTGCCCGGCCGCAAAAGAATAATTTGATTTTATATTTTAAAGTCATACTGTTCAAAGATTTGAAAAATGATAATGTGGGGGCTTTCTTGATATTAAATTAACATCTGTGGGTTTACATTTCAGGAATTCACTTTTAATTTTTTTGATAAACTTAGGCTTTACTAGCTTGGAAAGAATCCATTTTGAAACAATGTAAATATTAATAGTAAATCTTGAATGGTAACAGTAGTGGCACTAATAAAAAAGTCGTTTTATACTTGATAATCTAAGGAGGTAGCCAAGAATTTCTATTCATTTTTTTTAATGGTGAATAATCCTATTTTTTAAAAGGAGTTGATAAAATTATTAATACTGTCTTTTTTTCCCCTTCCATCACATTTAGGAAAACTCCTCCTTAACTTGGTAGATCATACTGAAGTGGTCAGAGATTTAACTTTTGCTCCAGATGGGAGCTTGATTCTAGTGTCAGCTTCAAGAGACAAAACTCTCAGAGTGTGGGACCTGAAAGATGATGGTATGTCTTTTTTCCAGGCTGTGAAAAAGGATTAGTTTCTTGATATTACTATTGAGAGGTGTAAGGGTTCATCTGGGGCATTTGACTTTAAAAATGGCATATGATCAGAGCGTCCTTTTCTCTACTTAATCTTTTGGTTCCTTTTCCTTTATGGATCAAACAAAATCATAAATATGACCCAGAATAGGAAGCTGCAATTATTCTAAGTAAATAATCTGATATTATTCAGAAACTAACCACACAGATCTGTATCAACTATTTGAGGACAAAAATCTCGATCAGATTTAGGGTCTTACGTGAACTGGTCTTTGTCAGTTTATTTTTTCTGTCTGAGAGAGGGTTATTAACTTCCTGCATTTGCTTAGTGAAAATTTAGGTAGATCTTGAATTAAGTTAGTAATCTAATAAAATGTAGATTTAAACAATTTACATAGCAGAATTTATAACATGTAAATGTTAATAAGCACAATAATAAGTTGGATAGGTTAAGAAATTCTTTTATAAAAAGTAAAAGATTTATCCTCCAATGTAATAGAAAGATAATGTCAATGACAAGTGCTCGCTTTTTTCTGAAACCTTGATATTAGTGATGCTTACAAAGTTTGGAGAGGCTATCTTATTTGAGAGGACCAGGGATGAGTATTTCTTCCTCCTTCTTAGTCCCTAAGGAAAGAGTTTACACTTTTAACAAAAAACCTCATATTTAAATATGATTTGCTGGTGCTCTGACAGCTGTAAGCTGGAGGTTGATGGGCTTGCCTAGGGATGATATAGCTTAAATTTAATGTGGTAGGAAAGAGAACCCTCAGATTTGGAGACAGTCCAGCTGTTGGGTAGTAACTATTGCTTAATAAAGTAATATGCTAACATGTAACAAATCATGAAGTACCTTCTCTGCATTTTACCAGTTCTCTGATTGCTTAGCTGTTGAGGGGCAAAGAGATCCCAACAGTTAAAATAGTTCGATTATGAAATTTTTATTTTTCCTTTGCATATGTAATGGTGCTTGCTTATCTCAACCTCATTTTGGTTATATGCATATGTTTTAAGTAAAATGTAAGATCCAAGAGAGTAGGGACTTTGTCTTGTTCACAGCTATATCCTCTGTGCTGGCATAGTGCCTGATATGTAGTAAGCACTCAGTAAGTATTTTTAAAACTAAGAGTTAAAGATACTTAAGCATAGTTGTGTGCTATGGGTATAATACACAAGGACTTTGGAGTGAAATGTAGGTTACCAAAAAGTAAGAAAAATGAAAGGCATTTTGAAGATACTCACCAAGTATCTTAACCTTGCTAACTTCCAGTTCCTTCATTTGTAGAATAATCGGATTGGACTAAAAGAATTCTGTCTTCTATAGATAAACAGTCCCAGACTTTTTCTTAAAGGACTAGATGTTAAATATTTTAAGATTGTGGACTGTGTGGTCTGCCGTAGTAGCAGAGCATAAACATGTGGGCATGATTGTGTTACAGTAAAATTTTATTTACGAAAATTAGCAGCTGGTGCATATTGCCAACCCCTGTTATATATAAATTGCTTTTAGCTGTAAAAGTTTGTGATCCTGTGATTGACTGCCATTTTGAAATACTTCTCATTTGAAATGGATCCTAGACTTAACAGATATTTCTTCTTGTTCAGGAAACATGATGAAAGTATTGAGGGGACATCAGAACTGGGTGTACAGCTGTGCATTCTCTCCTGACTCTTCTATGCTGTGTTCAGTTGGAGCCAGTAAAGCAGTACGTGTCAAAGTTCTTGTACATTCATTGTGAATTGGATTATAATAATGTGTGTATAATCATTTTAAATCTAAGTAACCTATTAAGTCTGTGCTCGGTGTCACAAATATCCTAAATGTTTAATTTCATGATGGGGAGAATTTGCATGAAGGAAATTAAATAAATCTAGTTATTGATTATGAAGTGAGAAGTTGGATTGCTTTTAGGGATAATATTCATAAAATGAGGGGGTATGTCAAATTTATTTTTTGTAAGATCTAGAAAAGTTTATGTGCCTGTAGAAGAGATCTAGTCCATATGTTAAGACATTCCCTTGCTAATTATTTTCTTCTCTGTTGTTCTATTTTTTTTTGTCCAGTTTGCTGTTTTTAAAGTTTTGAGTCCCAGCTGGTCCTGGACATTTAACTGAAAAAAGTAATTTAAAAACCTAATGAGAATAAAAATAGCACTTATGTATGTCCTAGAGTGAATCGTAGATGAGATTTGATATTGTCTGTTTTACATAGATACCTGTAGACAGCTTAAGTAAAATGGCTCTTAAGAGGGTTATGCTTATTAATGAACTCTTTTGGCTGTTTACCAGCTGAGTTAGTATAGTTAAAGGGACCTCAATAGTGTTAGGTATTTATGAAATGGGTTGAAATCCAAATACATGTGATGATCACAATACACTTTGAATTAATGGGGGGTGGGAGGCAAGTTAAAATGCGTTTTATTTAGTCAGGAAGTATGTTAAAATGATAGTTGCAAATGTTAGAAGTTTAGAATAAAATAGTTTAGTTCTTTAAAAATCATAAGAAGAACAAAGCTAGATGTTGACATTGCTATTTTAGGCTGTGTGTTTTCCATATGCTTCTTGCTTTCCCTGTCACAGGTGGTGGCAGCAATATTGGTGTGATTGAGGTTATGCTGGCACCACTCGCACACAGGCGCACAATGGTGTTAGCTGGGCAGAAAGAGTGGCATCTCTGGCTACCGGGCTGGGGGCGACCTTTACCATAGGATGAAGTAACCTTGCATTCGGCTGCAAGGTGTACTGTACGTACACAGGTGCTGGTCGATGTCCACTTTCTGCTTTTCTTTCTTTCTTTTTTTCTTTTTTAAAATAATTTTCCCCACAGTGAAATCCACTGACTCCTCCGAGTAAATTGATCTTCCAGTTTGATGGAATTGGGAGTCTTGACAAGTGAAACCAATTTAATGTAAAGTAATTGACCTTCAGATGGTTTCTCTGTGCTATTTTTTGGAATTCTTTAAGATGCTAGAGATATCTTAAGTCTTTGATCCAACTTAAAATTTGTACTTGTTTTCCTTTGCAAATAATATATTGTGTCTGTGCAGAAAAAAAGTAGCAAAAAGGATTGCTTTACTCCAAGAGGAGGAGACATTGTCTTACTAGGATTGTTACAAACCTCCAAGCTCACATTTAATATAACAGACTGAAGTAAACATTAGAATCCTATTTGGAGCTATTCTGCACAGTCTAACTACTGATGTTTAGAATCTAAAACTGTATGTGAACTCGTTCTTAAATAATTTAACTGTTTTATACTTAAAATGGCTAATGATTGCGGTCAGTTTGGAAAAAATAAGATTGGTAAATCTTGATTCACAGAAATGTTATAATTGTATTATTTTCATAAAATAGCATTTTCATTTTGTAATGTGGTTTAACATCCTTGTTGTTTGCCAGAAAATTTCATTTGGCTGTGAAAATTCTCTTTGCTTGCAGTATCTGTTTCTCTTCCTAGGCTCACGTTGGTGACCCAAGCCTATTGTAAACAAGTGATTATCTCAAAGGGAGATGCCAATGGAGTAACAATTTGTTAACCTTACGTTTTCTGTCTGTATATTTTTTAAAAATTTGGTAGTTTCTGGAAAAAAAGAGAAGGGGGTTTGTAGTATTTAACCCTATTTATTTCTGTATATTTTAGTTAATTAGTTTTTGGAATAAATGGATTTCAGTATAACTTCGTGGTTAAATTGCATTGCCTTTATGTTTAGGCTTATTTTTTAATTAACATTTAACAGAAAAACATTTGAAATAGAATTTGCATGTCTGCTTTAATTAACTTAAAGACTGATTTTTAATCTGACTATGACACTGAGCATATTCTTTAAATTACTCATAATTTATGTTTAATTTAATATAATCTTAATTAAATTTAGCAGTTTTAGTTTAAGATGTGCCATTTTGTCCTCTGTGTGTCTGAATGAAGCTATAACATTTGCTGTTTTATTGCAGGTTTTCCTGTGGAATATGGATAAATATACCATGATACGGAAACTAGAAGGACATCACCATGATGTTGTAGCTTGTGACTTTTCTCCTGATGGAGCATTACTGGCTACTGCATCTTATGATACTAGAGTATATATTTGGGATCCATATAATGGAGACATTCTCATGGAATTTGGGTGGGTACAGCATGAATTATTTTCGTCAATAATTCATCTCGGGCTATCAATATAGCTTTTAAGAAGTTATATGAATAATTAGAATCACTAACATACAAAACCTAAAATTATAGTCTATCATAATTTAAAATTTTGTTACTTAAACTGTTGAATAATGCAAAGCTTTAGATATACATTCAATAAATAATTTGGCTCTCCTGATACAGGTCTCGCTATTTAGCAATACCTGACTCTTTGTAGAAGTGGTAATTATATTTAAAGTTTCATGTTGGGGAAAAACGATTTTAAAACGAAAGTTGGACCTAAGCTTACTGTCTTAAACCAACCGCATTGTGAAGGAGAGATTAATAATTTGGATTTATCAGCTCTACTCAGTCTCAGTTGTATTCCTTAAGGATACTTTAAACCTTATTCAAAGAGATATGTACTTTGTACCTGGGTAGTTTTGTTTCTTGAAGTAACTCTGATATCCACTGAAAACATACATTTGGCCTCAGGCACCTGTTTCCCCCACCTACTCCAATATTTGCCGGAGGAGCAAATGACCGATGGGTACGATCTGTATCTTTTAGTCATGATGGACTGCATATTGCAAGCCTTGCTGATGATAAGTAAGTATGTGAATTATAGCTTGACTTACTTCTGCCTTTTAAAGATTTCCTTTCATCCTTCTACTTAATGAAAACATTTTTAAGCCTTAAATCCTTTCTGTAGTTAGAGTTTAATGTCTCTTTATCTAGACAAGACCTTTGGAGATGTTGATGTGTTACTTTTTGGTTTTTTTTGTTTTTTGAGACAGAGTCTTGCTTTGTTGCCCGGGCTAGAGTGAGTGCCGTGGCATCAGCCTAGCTCACAGCAACCTCAAACTCCTGGGCTCAAGCGATCCTTCTGCCTCAGCCTCCTGAGTAGCTGGGACTACAGGCATGCGCCACCATGCCTGGCTAATTTTTATATATATATATATTTTTAGTTGTCCAGCTAATTTCTTTCTTTTTTTTTAGTAGAGACAGGGTCTCGCTGTTGCTCAGGCCGGTCTCAAACTCCTGAGCTCAAACGATCCGCCCGCCCCAGCCTCCCAGAGTGCTAGGATTACAGGCATGAGCCACCGCGCCCGGCCTGTTGATGTGTTTTAAAGAATATTGGCGTGGGCTGGGCACGATGGCTCATGCCTGTAATCCTAGCACTCTGGGAGGCTGAGGCGAGAGGATCACTTGAGCTCAGAAGTTCCAGACTAGCCTGAGCAAGAGTGAGACCCCATCTCTAGCAAATAGAAAGAAAAAAAAAAAAAAAACCTAGCCAGGTGTTGCAGCAGGCACCTGTAGTCCCAGCTATCCAGGAAGCTGAGGCAGAAGGATTGCTTAGAGCCCAGGAAGGAGTTGGAGGTTGCAGTCAGCTACAATGACGCCACTGCACTCTACCCAGGGCGACAGTGAGATACTGTCTCAACAACAACAAAAACAAGGCAACTGAACACCTCTCCTCACAACCCCCCACCCTAAATAAAAAAAAAATTGGCCTTAATAGTTATCCATGTAAACTAAAGATAATGCATGCCTTTCCTTGTGCTTCTTATTTAAGCAAGCTGGATAGATTCTTCATCAGCTTTTAGCCCAGCTCACGGAGATTTTTAAAAGTAGTATCTTATAAAGGTTGAAGCAGAAGGAAATTTCTAAAGTGAAGAAATAGTAAAACCATAGTAATTTGTATCCACTATGATTGAGACTAGAAGATAAAATATCACATGAATGAAATATTCTTATTGTTAAGCAGAAATTAGTTATAGGCATTCCATTTTTTCATGCTTTTATCATACAATGTTCATGGATATAACATTGAGCAGTTTGGTTACATAATTCATAAAATGACTCTATCTTTCCAGAATATTAGCAAATATATGAGGAGAGTTTTATTAGCAACCATTGTTTTCTGTTTGCTCAGGTAGATTCTGCATATTAGTTCTCCACTCTATTCCTAGACACGTACTATCTAGGTTAAAAGCCTTCATAAATGTCTGGAAGAGGGCAAAACAGATTAGATAATTGTCTTTTAAGTGTAAGAAAGTAAGGGGAAAACTTCCCAGTTGTGAACATTTTAGGTCTGAACGCTGGGAAGGGAAGGCAGCCGTGCATTGTAGTCTCTGTCTCTTAAGTGTGAGTTGATCCAGATTACCAACTGGTATAGACTAAAATATTTTATAAAGTAAGTTACAGTAATTACCTGTTACAGTGATATTTCTGTGTGTATTTTGTGACTCAGAACACAATGGCATTTCTTTCTAAATTTTAAAAGTTGCTTTTACCTTAAATTTCCTACTAGGTACTCACTAGATAATTTATTTCCTTTCCAGAATGGTGAGATTCTGGAGAATTGATGAGGATTATCCAGTACAAGTTGCACCTTTGAGCAATGGTCTTTGTTGTGCCTTTTCTACTGACGGCAGTGTTTTAGCTGCTGGGTAATATATTTTTCTCTTTTCTCTAAGGGATAGTTAGGGGAGTTTAAGGTGCCTTTTAGGTAAAGCAGCCAGTAATTTATTATCAGTAATTCACCAATAAGTGCTCTTTATAATATTATTTCCTTATCATAGGGTATATCATTGGTTTGTTCTCTTTAGTTAAGTTTTAATGTGAAGTTTATGACTCTAATACACAGCCTTGGATCATAATTATTTGAGCTGTAGGGATGTTGAAATACACGTGCTTGAGTAACTAAGCTTATGCTTCGTTTCTGTTTAGGACACATGATGGAAGTGTGTATTTTTGGGCCACTCCAAGGCAAATCCCAAGCCTTCAACATTTATGTCGCCTGTCAATCCGAAGAGTGATGCCCACCCAAGAAGTCCAGGAGCTGCCGATTCCTTCCAAAGTTTTGGAGTTTCTCTCCTATCGTATTTAGAAGACTCTGCCTTCCCTACTATTAATAGTAGGGACTGACAGAATACACTTTACACAAACCTCAAGCTTTACTGACTTCAAGTATCTGTTTTTAAAGGTTTAGAAGATTTATTTAATTTGATACGTTCTTGTGCTGCATTTTAATCAGTTGAGCTTTTAAAATATTATTTATAGACTAAGATGATAGAAATATTTCTGAACATATCAAATGTAAATTTAAGTTCTAACTGTGAAAACATATACATACATGTATATATTTAGATATAAGCTGCTATATGTTGAATAGACCCTTTTGCTTTTCTAATTGTTAGTTCTGACATGTGTATATTGCTTCAGTAGAGCCACAATATGTATCTTTGCTGTAAAGTGGAAGGAATTTTTTTATTTTGGGACACTGAGATGTTAAATATTGACTTAAGCGGAATTACCTCAACCAAAATGTATTTGGTTGGGAAAGTGGCGGGTGTCAAACTGACCTGCAAATGAAACACAGTTTTTGTATAGGGAAAGGTGGAGTTTGAATGTGACATTGTTTAAAAAAAAAAAACCAGAGCCAGGATATAACTAGAAAAAGGATGTCTTTTTTTCCCCTTCTTCCTCTAAATACTGCTGTGGGCCTTAATTTCGGAAACAGCTTGCTACTTTACCTTTGTGGTATAAAGTATTATAAATATTAGTCTATTTGGAAAATCCATCTACTGTGTTATTGCTAAATATTTGTTTTTACTAAGGGACAATTATTTTAAGACCATGGATTTTTTTTTTTAAAACACTTACTATGTTTCTGTAGGGGATGATATTGGTGACTTGCCAAAGAGAAGCAATCCAGTATATCTGCTTTTGCCTTCTGTTATTTATCTTACCTGCAGATATTAAGAATGTACGCATTATGTAAAATGCTTGATTATATATTTTTGTTGAGTTTTTTAATAAAAGACTTGTAAAAAAACCAATATATTGCAAATATTTCCTAAATATGTTAGAAGGTTTAGTGCTTTTTGTCTGTCTCCATTGTAAGATGATGTCACAACCACAAGTAAATTAAGCAAAAGGGGTAATGAAGAAATAGCACAGGACTAGCACACTACTGTAGAGATAATTCATTGCTTCATGAATGCAATGACTTTTACATTGGTTTGTTTTGGGGAAAACTGTTGTAGTAATGCTTATTTTAAAAACATAGAAAAACTCTAGAACAAAGGAACACAAATACTCAGCAAAGGAAAAATACTGTCTTTTAGGGGAACTAACAGGTTTTTTTGTAAGCCAATCTGGTTAAAGTAGATAGAAGAAAAATCTAGTGGTCTAGGTCTTCTGAGAATTCTGGCAAAAAAAAAAGCAAAACTTTTATTAGCCACATGTGATCTTGAAGACTCGATTGTTTCCACTGAAAGATTATTTGGTGGTTCTTACAGTTATCTCTGTTAAGGAATTTAAAAATTTATAGGGGTGCAGATTATAAATTGGAAAGACAGTAGAAAATCCTCAAGTTACTTCTTGAGGATCGCCTATATTTTGCAAAAAGAAGCACAAAAAGGATCTTATCTTTAAACTGCGTGTGATTTTCTTTTTGAATTTTACTTTGTAATATATGAGCTTTATACTTTTAAAATAAGTTACTATTACATATTTTCCACACCATTAAATTATTTACTCTCCACACCAACATATCCAATCAAGTAAAGACAGTTTGGAAGATATGTTCTCTGAGATGTCCACAATTGTTTTCTACCTTTTCTCATGAAAACCATAGTGCCAAAGTTAAAGGAAGATTGTAGAGTATGTGTCAAGTAAAACATGCTTGAATTTTCCATTTCTGGGGAAGAACAGGATGATAATACTTTAGCCTGAATGACCAAAGAAAAGTAGGAAAAATGAGATTGGATTATTGACTTGGGTCAGATTCAAGCTACTTGATTTTAAAATGATAATGCTTCTTTCCTATTTGCCACAAACGTGTCATGTGGAGAACTGGCAAGAGATCCTTTATGTTCAGATTTGGTTTCCTGTTTTAGTGTCCCACAGGGGTGTGTGTGAATGTAGGAAAATCTGTCACACTCAGTAGTCATGCTATCTTTTTACAGTAATGTAATCATTTTAAGACCTGTAACTTGATCATAGGTTGGTAAATCTTAAGTTTATGGTCCTTGAAATTCCCTGCCTGCTGTGATTGAGGTAAAGTTGGGTTCAGCTGGTTTGCACTGCCCTCAAGGCAGCAAGACCAAAAAAGGCTGGACTCCACTGTAGCATGCTTACAGGTTGAGGCAGTGGCAGGGGACTTGGCTGTCAGCCAGCCAGCGCAGGATGAAGAAAATAGAAAGCATAAGTTCAACATTGTCTCACAAGCCAGAAACCATTGAGATGGTGACTCCAACCTCCAGATTAATCAGAAGGAAAATGTGTGGATGATACAGCATTTTATCCAAGTAATTCTGGACACGTTCTGGCCTATGATAATGTATTTTAACTAGAGAATGTATAGATTATAAAGCATAAGTAACTACAGTAGAGTTATATATGGGTTTACTATTTTATGTTGGTGGTAAAATCATAGATAAAGCATCCGTTGGAGTATGCTGAGTTTTTTGTTTTTAAATTCTTTCCCCTCAGAAGTAAGAGCTGTTGGTAGCTAACAGTAAGATGCAAACTCGAGAAATGGTTGTCATAACCTTGGCTTAGTTTATGGTAAGATGTTTGGGAGGAATGCAGATTAGTAGGCAATCTCAACCTGCCCTTTGCTCTGTGAAACTTTCCTTTAGCCAAGAGCAAAAATCTGGTCGGAACCAGGTATAAAGTGGCCTATTTCTATCATAGGTGGTTGGGTAGTTTTGTGTGGTTATCATTGGCATTTATGCAGGTTTAACAGCTGAGAAATAAAAAGATTGAATGAGTCTGGAATTGGGGAAGGAAACATTATTTAATTGAATTTTTATTAACTACAGCATTATTTTCTCTGTTAGAGACTTCAACTGTGGTTATCCTTGTGGTTTCTCTTTTAGAGATGATAGGAACTTTCTCTACCTGTGGTACCACAGAGAATTTGCTCTTCTGGTCTGAAAGGGAGGCTTTGTTAGGAAAATCTGTAATAGAGTGTTGCCTGTCACCATCATAATGACAGTTTTTGCTTATTTTGTTTTTTAAATGAAGCGGAAGCACCAGTGGCTCTTTTTTTTTTAAATTTAATTATTCTTCAAAAATAAAGTGTGAACTATAGAAATCATCTAGTGTAGGTCAAGAAGCAAGAGAGATGGAAGTGGTATTCTAATAAGTTGTTTTATGCCCCCCAGTTGATGAATACTGGAATGTTCTTATACAAAATAAAAGGGAATAAGGATGATGAACATTAAGAGATACCTGAGAAAGATATACAAAAAATAGAGCCAAGAATGAGGCTAATATAAAATGGAAAACATAAAGACATATTTGCACTGAGTGAGCTAAATATTTGGCTCTAACGTAACACAAAATGGGATGTCCAGTAAGTCAAATAATTCAGTGTTTACCTCACAGCAATTGTTGAGGAAAAGCACAGTTATTATTATGGACCAAATGTGTCCTTTCCGCTCATTCGTATGTTGAAATCCTAATCCTCAATGTGATGGTATTAGGAGCCTTTGTGGGGTGGTTAGGTCATGAGGGTGGAGCTGTCATAATGGGATTAGTGTCCTTATAAAAGGGATCCCAGAAAGCTCTCTCTTCCTCTCTACCATGTGAGGGTACAATGAGAACATGTCAGTCTGCAACCCAGAACAGGGCCCTTTCCGGAACTCAACCGTGCTGACACCCTGATCTCAGACTTGTGACCTCCACAACTGTGAGAAATACATTTCTGTTGTTCATAAACCACCTGGTACATTGTTACAGCAGCCCAAATGGACTAAGACGCTAGGACCAGCAGGAAGGCCTCCTTAAAACGTGATTAGGTACAAGCTCTGCCAGCGCACACAGCCATTTCTGCGTACTCCCCAGCCATCTCGCCACCTCTAAGACCCCTACCGTGATTTGGCAGGAATTACATAGGTTTCGAGTTCTCTCTTAGGTGATCCCAGTTGAGCTCAGAAGAGAAACATTACTGTGGGCGTACCATGTTGCAAGGGTCTGCACGTGGCACCTGGGCAACAGGACAAGGAAGCCCCCAAGTCAGATGTGTCCCCACCATCCCCTTTGTGCGACATGAGCCTGCTTCATTTGTTTTACTCAAGTTCTGGACATGCCCAATTCTTGAAGATATTTCAGTTTATGACATTACCTAAATGGCCTCTTTTTGGTGGTCACAGGTAAGCCACCCCAGCCGAAAGTCATTTTGCTCTTCTTTCTTGAATTCCATCCAAGTCCCAATTTCCACACTACTTTTTTGGCCTTTCATGATGAATGCCCTGTTGCTAGTTACTCGTTCTTAGGTGTTGGTGCCTCATTCAGAAGGCAAACTGCTTACTCCTGAAGGCATCCCTCAGCCTTTTCCCACAGGACTCTGCCCCTGGCTGATACTTGGGTCACAGTGACTGGTGCCATAGAAAGATGAGAGATCAGTCCCTGGCCAGCAGACATGGAAGTACCCCTGGGTTGGGGAGTTTGGATGACTATACCACGGCACGCACATATAGCTTGTGCTGGGTGGAGAGAGCAGCTCCCTCAGACTGTCTGGGTCTCGCTGCTCAACACCTGGCAAAGATCCAGCCTTCCAGGCTTGGCCCCATCTGGCCTCAGATCAGGAGGATGTTCATATAGCAGGTTGGCTCAGTTTCTCACCCCAGGGCCTGCTGCCCAGAGGACTTTGCAGAAGTGGTGGCCAAGGCTGCAGTTCCAAGAAAGATTGGGTGATTGCTGGCTTGGCTGCTTAACAGCTTGTAACTTTCAGAGCTTTGATATAAAAATGCTGCAATAATGCCTTCCCTACATGAATGGTGTTTAGCTTTTATTTGTGTCTGCACAGTGTCGGGGGTACGTGGTAGACACTCGACATTTGTTACTACCATTTGTTGAGCACTGACCATGTGTTCATTGCTATTCCTGGTGCATCTCGACAACCCTGTAGTATTATCCCCGTATTATAGCTATGGAGCTTCAGAGAGACCAACTCAGTCCTTCAGGCCATACGACTAAGAGATGGCCGTCCAGGGTTTAAATCAGGTTACTCTGTCTCCAGAGCCCTGTTTCTCTCCATAACAGCCATACAGTTTAGGAAAGGCACTCGGTCAGCATCAAACTCCTAAATTAGTTCCTGCCTGTGTCTTTGCCAACCCCCCGGGGCCAGCCATGATGTCAGGCTAAGCCTTCCCTAACACACCCTACCTTTCACCGAATCATGGAAAAAACAAACACAGGAGTGACTCCAAATATAATTTGGCAATTGAAACCCTCACAAAGTGTTCTTTGCCCACTGCCTAGGGAAATTATACTGGAAGTTGGTTAGCTTTTTCCTTCATACCGTTCTCCTTGGGAACTTATCTCAAAGAAATCATTTTTATTGCCCTTATGAACAAATCCAACTGAAACAGGCTGTAGCAGGATGCAGCAAAGCAGTCCTTGGAAGTGAGAAAGGCAGCTGAACTTGCAGCCAGCGGCTTTAAAGATTAACAACGGGTCGGGTTACGACTATAATAACTTGAGCCCCTTCTGCCAGCTGTGCCAGACAAGTTAGTCTCACTCTCCTGGAGTTGACCTGGCAGTAATGCCAGCCACCACGCTGGCACCGGGCTGGCATCCCGGGGGCCAAACTGAACTGGGTGGAAGAGTTATCCAGGTCGCCTGATACAGATGCCATCCAAGGAGCAGGGAAAATTCATAGCCAGGAAGGACCCAAGTCAGTAATAAAGAGCCAGATCATTCTTACCATATTTCACTGATTAAAAGTTACACTTTTATCCCCCCTATTTTAACATCTCTGAAATCGGGGTATATTTTATAATTGATGGTGTCTTAAAATTTTTTTTTAAGTGGTACACACTGTAATGTCATATGTAATGGCACAGATTATAATCAGTGGTGATTAGGATTTGATTAAATACAAAGTCAATGGAATTTATATATAATTAAAAGGCCAGTGGACTGTTATACATAATGTCTGGAGTAGAAGACACCAGAAACAGGTAGTAAATGAAGTGTGAATTAAGATGGGGCAAACTAATCTGTGAGCCCTTCCCAAAAAATGCCTTGACAATGACAACCACCCAAAATGTATTGAAATAGAAAAACAGCCAACATTTATAAACTTTTACTATGATTTAGGTGCTGTTCTAAGTGTGTAATCTGTATAATTTAATCCTCACAACAACCCTATGGAGCAGATAGTGTTTTCCCCATTTTATAAATGAAGAAACTGAGGCACGGATGGGTTAACTAAGTTGCCAAAAGTCACCGTATAGTGAAGGGTGGAGTCAGGATTCAAACCCAGGCTTTCTGACCCCAGAATCAAGAAATACTTGGCTTAAAATGTTTGCTCTCCGCCGGGCGCGGTGGCTCACGCCTGTAATCCTAGCACTCTGGGATGCCGAGGTGGGTGGATTGTTTGAGCTCAGCAGTTCGAAACCAGCCTGAGCAAGAGTGAGACCCCGTCTCTACTAAAAATAGAAAGAAATTAATCGAACACCTAAAAATATATAGAAAAAATTAGCCGGGCATGGTGGTGCATGCCTGTGGTCCCAGCTACCCGGGAGGCTGAGGCAGAAGGATTGCTTGAGCCCAGGAGTTCGAGGTTGCTGTGAGCTACGCTGAGGCCACGGCACTCTAGCCCAGGCAAAAGAGTGAGACTCTGTCTCAAAAAAAAAAAAAAAAAAATCTTTGCTCTCACCACTGTGTAGCTGCGTGACCTTGGGCAAGTCCCTTTGCCTCTCTGAACCTCCTCTTCCTTCCTTACCTGTGAAACAGACATGATCACAGTAGTTATGGCCCTGGTTGTCAGGATTAAATGAGATCAAGCCCAAAAGCACCTAATACCGGGTCTGGCCTATGTGAGGGAGGGAGATGTCATTAACATGCCTGAAAGACCCCATCTCCGCAGCAGCAGCAGCCCTGAGCAGTCACCATTAATTACCCCATCCCCTGTACAAATTTGAGGCAAATTAGAGAGTTTTTTTAGAGTGTTGAGTAGTTTTGTTTAGTGGTTTTTTTTTTTTTTTTCCTTTTCTGAAACAAATGCCAAAAGCATTAAAAACAGCCACACCCGACTCGGGGCGTCTTGTGAGTGGTCAGATGATCAGGGCGTGTGGGAGGGGAGGCAGAGAAGCGGATGGAAACGCAGCTTAACTTCCTGTTCCCAAGACACAAGCCCCAGAGCGGGGCTGGGGGTGTCCTTCCATCTGACAGCTCGCCAGGGCTGGGGAGGCTACAGCCCAGGGTGGCGGAGGTTTCTGCTAGAACCAGTGCTTGGGCCAACTCCACGGGGAGGGCTAACGTACACAGCGACATAGCATAGCAGAGGATATTGTTCAGGGGACCGTTGGGTCTGAACAGATCTGGGCGCAAAACCGCCCTCGAGGGCCTGATTCTGAGCCTCTGCCGTGGCAGTGGCTGCTCTACCCCGGGGTCCTCGGCATCCTGTGCCTCCCTCTGTCCCAGCACTGCTCACCCAGGCACTCATTCATTCGTTCATGGCGTGGCACAATGTGAGTGTTAAGTTGTTTTTCTTTAGTATGCTGCAAGCTCCTTGTACAGTACTATACCCACTGCAGTACTAGACCCATACGGCCCCAAGCTCACAGTGAGAGTGCTCCATGGCCCTCGCCAGAGAACGGAGGGGTGACAAGGGACCCCAGAGATGGGCTAAGGCCAGTGTTGACCTTCACAGTTACTTGTGGAGTTTCTGAAAACATACCTTCCAGATCCGTTCCCTCTACAGCTGAGAACCACCGATCTATCTGATTCGAACCCCTCAATGTTACGGGAGTCAATCAACTTGACCAAGACAAGGAAGTAGTCAGTAGCAGAGCCCAGACTGAGGAACTAAGGCGTTGTTTACTTTCAATCCCATTACTGGAACCACTGTCCCATCAGTCCCCATAACAAATGGGGCCAGGCCAGAAAGCCTCGGAAACCAGGGAGGAAGCTGGGAAACTCCACGTGGGGCGGTCCCGCTGCCCTTGCCCTCTGGCTGCCTCTTCCAGGTCAAGTGCACTTTCTGGCCTACTTCTGCAGTTCTTGCTGCTCAAGCTCACTCCTTAGGTAGCTGCGGCTCCCATCCCGGGGCAGAGCAGGGGCTGAGGAGGACAGAGACAGCTGCAGGCCCCGAAATCCCTCAGGGGCTTGGCCACCGGGACTGCCTCTGAGTACACGGAGGAAGATGGGGCGGGGGCTGGCTGTTGAGGAGGCGGCCCTCTCTGCTTTCAGGCAGCTTCAGTCTGTCCCTCTCTCCTTTTCAAGGTCCTTGTTGGAAACAACTTAATTCTTAACTCTCGTGGAGTTAACAGCCTTTCGATACCCTCTCCCAAGAGAAAAATGTATGCACTCCAAATTTTGAATTTATTTTCCCCATGTTGGATATAATCTCTTGGCATCTACCCTCGCTGATGCTGTCCCCGCAGATCCTTGTCCACTCTGTCCCTGGTAGCCACAGGGGATCTTTCTAAAATGCAAATCTAGGTCAGGCGTGGTGGCTCACGCCTGTAATCCTAGCACTCCGGGAGGCCGAGGCGGGAGGATCGCTTTAGCCCAGGAGTTTGAGGTTGCTGCGAGCTAGGCTGACGCCACGGCATTCTTGCCCGGGCAACAGAGCCAGACTCTGTCTCCAAAAACAATAAAAAAATAAAAGGCAAATCTGACCCAGGCTGGGCCACTTTAAACATCCCACTGCTGGGCGCCCTCCCCCGTCTGGACCCCATCCAATTCCTCCAGCCTTTCCAGAGCCGAGGCCTCCTGCGCTGGCTCCTCTCTCCTCCTCCACCCTCTCTCCTCCTCCACGACCCAGCCAGCCTGCCAGCCTCCTCCCAGGCCTTTTAAAATAAATGTGTTTATGTTCTTAAAATGAGAGTCGATTTTTAAAAATACCCAGTAGTTAAAAGCACAAACGATTGGGCGGTGTGGCTCCAATTGTGAGGGCGGTCTACAAAGACTAAGTGGAGAAAGCAACGGCCCAAGGATGGGAGGAAGAGAACAAGGGGCCAGAAAGGGGTGCAGGCCGGCCGCTCAGCTTTGACAGACAGAAAGTCACGCGGCCGTTGCGTTTAGAGTGGGAAGATGACTATCTTCCCTGTGTCTAATTCGAGGACGTTTCCTTGAGGCAAAGGGATTTCAAGAAGAAGAGGCACAGACAGAGAACATACAACCTTCCATCAAAACATGCAAATAAAAAAGGAAAGAGGATGGATTGGCACCGTTTCCCCGCAGACATCCCACACATAAATAAATATTCCACATTATCACGTAATGTCGTCAGCCTCCACTCTTCTACCAGCATGTCCTCTTGCTCCTGTCGTATTGATTTGTAATTGTTTATACATCTGTCTTGTGACCAGACGGTGAAGCTGGACATTTTTCCATCTAGTTTGCTGGCACAGATAGTGACACAGAGTGCAGCAGATGTCCCAGACGCATAGAAGGTTCTCCAGGATGTTCCTTAAACTGGTCCGAACCTCCTGCACTAATACACGATTACAGGTGGGCACACTGATGCTCGGAAGGGCTAAATGACCCACCAGGGAACATGGCCATCAGCGGGGGTGGCAGAGTGGCAGAGGGGATCAACTCTTGGGCCTGTCACCTGGAGAGGATGTGGCCAGATGAAATGGGGAAGCAGGCGCACATATGCCGGTTACTAACGCTCGCGTTGCAGGGTGATTCTGTGGAAGAAGAGTCACATGTACTGTTTTCTTGGTTGGGGAGGTGGGCACAATCGAGGTGTAGCTCATTAAAACCATGCTGGGGGGTGACAGAATCCACTGCGAGAAGTTCAGAGCCCTGTGCACACAGCGCTGGGGACCAGGGTTCCTGTCCTCCATTTCTCTCCTCTCACCCCCAGCGCGGGGCTCGGGACTGAGTGTGCAGAGGGGGTCCACAAAGCCGTCCTGCGGGGCGGGCCCACGCCACTCCCCTGGCACCAGCAGAGCGGCCCCGGACCCCGTGTTGAGACGCTGGGCAGACACACCCCGAGCCCAGCTAGGCCACAGAGAAGGACTGATTTCATCTGAAGACAAACTGCTTGTGTACCATTGTCACTGCCTTAAAAGGAGGGAAAAGGGAGTTTGCTAGATGGGCAGAGCTGCGAAAGGGAGACTTTGCAAGTCTGTAGCGAAATGGGTGGTTCCCTGTGGTCAGACAGTTGTCCGTCTGTCCTTCTGAGAGCCGGAGGGTGGTGGAGGTGTTTGATGACAGATAAGGAGGTTGTGGGGGTCAGGGGTGACAGGAGGACCCCAGAGGCCATACATGAAGATAGAAGCTTTAGATGGAGCTGCTTCCTGCCCCAGGGATGAGCGTCAGGGACAGGCCGAGGGGGCAGGTGTGCTGGGGGAGGGGAGTGGCAGCTCCTCACAGCCTGCCCTGCACCGTCAGCCCCTGGACACCACTAGCTTCTAAGGGCCCGGCAGAAGCATGCCTGCCTCCGCTCCCTCAGCTCCACCGTGGAAAGTTATTCCCCGGGAGGTTCCCACGGCACGCCCAGCCGGTGCCTGCGAAGCCAAGCCAGGACCCCCCAAACTGTCCACCAGCCCGTTAGCCGTGTGGTGGGATGTTAGCAGGCTTTATAAAGAAGGAGCTAGAGCCGTAGGAAGAGAACAGGGAAGTCCCAGCGTGGTAGCTCCATGGCTATATAAATACACGTATTTCGTGTGTTGGAAAAGCTTGGAAGGAACCAAACCGTTACCAGTGAGATGCGAGTTGGGGGAGAATTGGACTTTTGTTTGGGCTCTATTTTATGCGCCTCTGCATTGGCTGGATATTCTACCGTAAACATTTTTTTTAAAGTAATTTTAAAATGCTACAAATTGATGTCTTCAATTCTATGAACAATATCACCCCGGCAAAGGCACAGTGCACCTGTTTTCCCATTTCATCTGGCCACATCCTCTCCAGGTGACAGGCCCGAGAGTTGATCCCCTCTGCCACTCTGCCACCCCCGCTGATGGCCATGTTCCCTGGCGAGTCATTTAGCCCTTCCGAGCATCAGTGCGCCCACCTGGAACCCAGGCAGAGCCATCTCGGATGGCCGGAGTCACTGGGGAATGGGGGGTGGGGTGGACAAGACGACACTGAGCTAGTGAAACTCAGCAGCGGCGAGGCCCTGCTGCAGCCCAGCTCCATAGCCGCAGCCAGAAATGTCGGGTCAGCGCTGGCTCCGACTGCAAGGGAGGGCGTGGACAGAACGGGAAGGAAAGAAAGCAGAGGAGAGCAAGTTCCTGCTGGGCTGGGTCCCCTCCTTCGTCTCACTTTCTCACTGACCCCCTCCTGGCACAGGAGGTCTTCATGTCCCCCAGGCCCATGGCTGGCCCTGCACCTTCTCCGGAGGGTTCCATCCCCACAGGGTCTCCCCAGCCATCTCCAGCTGTTCCTGTGTCCAGCTGCACAGACCTGGTCTGTAAAGGCTGCTGTCAGGGTCGCTGAAGGCCAGCAGCTCACGCCTTTGGATCAGGTGACAAAAGTGTCCTCTTTATTAGCAAAAAGTGAGAATTTTGGAGGGAAAAAGAAATGTTGTCCTCAGACATCCCAGGGCAGAGTCAGGAGCAGAGAGGAGACTGGATGGGCTGGGGCAGGCGTGGGAGGCGGGTGGCCACTGCAGGCTGGGCCAGGAGCACAGGCCCTGGGCCCAAAGAGCAGGATGGGAGCGTGAAGGGGGCGTCACTGTGAAGACCACCTGGTGGGAGCCAGACAGAGAGGTAGGGCAGGGATAGACTTCAAGGGAATCCAACACCGGGATGAGCCATTCCAATTTGGGCAGCCGAGCTTGAGAGGTGACAGGGAGACCAGGGATTTGGGGACCTGCCCAGGCAAGCCCAGCCCCGAGGGTCCTGGATGACACATTCTGAACTTGTGTGACCCAGGCTTTCAGAGTCTACTAGGAACTGGCTGTCAGAGTGTCCCCTTGCCTGCCTGGCACAGGGCTTGGCACTTAGTGGGGACTCCTCAGATACATGTCACATGAATGAGCCAGGGAGTAAATCGAGATGCCCTTCCTACTCCCCTCCTGCCACTGACCACGGCGCCAACCAGCAAACTAGGCCACAGCCTGACCCAGTTTTCCCCGCGTGGCCTGCCAAGCCCAAGCAGCAGCCCCCTCCAGAGCAGGCATCTGGGGTGACTCAGAGGCGCATCGGTGCAGTGGTCCTGCAGCGGCGGCCCTTTCCTGCACTGCCCGGGCTGTGACTCATTTTCCGGCGGAGGAGAAAGGGGACTTTGTGGGCCCCCGCTGGCGTCTCCGGGGCAGCACCGCCCCCCGGCGGCCGCGAGCCGGCCGGAGGTTCACACAGCTGTGCCGTTTGAAGCTCCAGAGTCCTCGGGAAGGCAGGGACGGGAAGCGCCACCGCCCCAGGGGCTTTAACAAAGGACGGGCCTGTTTCTCCGGCCGCTGCCAGCCGTCCTGGGAAAGGGCGAACTCGGGCATCCCAGAGCCCGGCCCCCCGGGCCCCTGCTGGGAACGCGCCAGCGCCTCCCCCGGTTGCAAAGCCCCGTCCACCGCCCCATTCCTGCCTGGTCTCCGAGACCGTGTGTCTGCCGCGTTTTAAAAATAGATGCGAACATCTGCTTTTCTCCTTTTGTGAGTTGCCTGGCCACATCTTCGGGCTGCTTTTCTATTTTTTCCTCTTACTGATTTATAGAAACTCTTAAAAATGTCAAGCCTGCCATATGTATTGGGAATGTTTTTCTAAGCTTAGAATTTTACCTTCAGATTTTGTTTTCGGTAGTTTTCCACACACACACTTGGACATTTTTATGTGCTCTGACCTTTTGATGTTTTTCTTCATTCTTTCTGTCTTTGCTTTTTTGCTTGTGGCTGTTCCCATGTGAATATCAGGCATATAGTCCCCTAATTTTCTTCCAGATCTGCGTTTTTTCTTTTCCTTTTCCTCCTTCCCCCTCCTCCTTCTTCCCGTTTACCTTTTAAATCCATCTGGAATTAATTTTGATATAAGGTGTAAGGTAAAGATCTAAACTTATTTCTTTTCCAACTACTTAGCCAACTTCCCAAATACCTTTCAGCCTTTTTCTTTCAGTAGAGTATTTCCTCACTGGTTTAAAATATCACCTTGATTACAGACTAACAGCTCAGGCCTATTTCTGGCAAGGACGCTACCCTTCTACACTGAGCCGAGGGGCATGGACTTCTTTTTTTAAAAAAAAAAAAAATCATGTTAGGCGACCGATCATGGATTTAGGACATTCATTCACATTCTTTTTAAGGTCCAGCTAAAAAGGGGCTTGAGTGAAGTAGCTACACAGGAAAACTGGGTAGGAATTATTTCATCGAAAAGGGCACGGACATTTTAAATTCTTATAACACAAAACGCCAAACCTCCCTGCAGAAGGGATATAAATAGACAAGGCATATCCCACTAGAAGAGTGTGAGAATGCCCTTTTCACCACACTCATGCCAAGGTGGAGCATTATTTGTAAAAATGTGTCCCACTTTGAAAGACAAAAAAATGCCATCTCATTGTTCTCTCTTAATTTGCATTTCTTTAATACCCTGAGACAGAATTTTTTAATAGTCGTGTATAAAACACCTGGATATAAACTGAACACAAAATGTGCATGTCCTATAAATGACAAAAACTTACTAAGAGGCATTAAATACAATTTGCATAAATGGAGAGGCATGTGATATTCCCACATGGGAAGACTCAATAATGAAAAGATGTCAGTGCTTACCATATTAATATGTGGGTTTCATGTGATACCAATAAAAATTCCAATAGGGGCTGGGCGCAGTGGCTCACACCTGTAATCCTAGCACTTTGGGAGGCCAAGGTGGGTGGATCGCTCAAGGTCAGGAGTTCGAGACCAGCCTGAGTAAGAGCGAGACCCTGTCTCTACTAAAAAATAGAAAGAAATGATCTGGACAACTAAAAAAAAAAAAATATATATATATATATATATATATATATATATATAGAAAAAATTAGCCAGGCATGGTGGCACATGCCTGTAGTCCCAGCTACTCGGGAGGCTGAGGCAGAAGGATTGCTTGAGCCCAGGAGTTTGAGGTTCCTGTGAGCTAGGCTGACGCCACGGCACTCACTCTAGCCCAGGCAACAAAAGTGAGACTCTGTCTCAAAAAAAAAAGAAAAAAATCCCAATAGGATTTTTTGGGGGTTTTTAAATTACATAGGGCATCTAAAGTTCACAGGCAAGTGGGGCCAACCAAGAACACTTGGAAAAAAATGGCCAGCCAAGCAGAACTTGTCCATATTAGAAGGTGTTCTAGTAACACCTTCCAATATCCCCCACGCAGGTAGGATTTTCAAGGGATCTTTCAGTAAAGTGATTATTTGCAGAGATGTGGGCAGGGTTAAGGGAACCAAGAGGAGAAGTTGAGGCATGTGTAACAGTGGGAATCCATTGGCATCTAATACAGAGTCCGGAGGGCCTGCCACACCCTGGGGATGCAGCCATTGCCTGAACCACAGCAAAGCAGGGGACAGGAAGAGCAGGACAAGTAAATATCTGCTCCCCTCCTGTCCCTGCCCCGATGTTGCCTCTCGATGGCTGAACCCCACCGAAAGTGGCCAGGGGAGCTGAGTGATGCAGGGCTTAGGGCTCAGCCTCCCAGGCACAGAAAAGGGTGGAGGGGGATTCACAGAGAATCTGGGGGACAAATGGATTAATCAGGACGTGAGTCATTCTACCTTGGGGCACTTGATCTAAGAAAATCATCTGCCATATGCTCACATATTTTCCTTACACCGGTATTGATTGCAGTGTTACAGACTGTTTTTTTTTAAAGGCCAACTTAAATGTTCAACACTAGGGGATTAGTTAAATAAAAGACCTTATGTCTATGTGAGGGACTATGATGTCACTGTTGAGGACTGTGTTCTTGAAGCCATTTCCAGGTATCAACTATGGTTCATGCCATAGTGTTAAATACAAGAAGCAGGACACAAACCTACATCAAGAGTATGATTCTTATTTTGTGAAAAGAAAGAAAAGTGTGTGTATCTCACATAGAAAATCTGAAAGGCAAGTCACCAAAATGTAAAATATAGTTATTTCTGAGTGTGGGATTATGAGTAATACCAATTTCTCCTTTATACTCTTTTCATGTTTTCCAATGTTCTTTTTATAGTTAGAAATAAATTTAAGAAGTATCCCTAGCACTGAGATAAATAGGAGTGAGAATGCTAAGAATTTTCTAGCCGCTCCCTTCTGGGATTGTCCACACTCCATTTTACTGTTGAAAACGCAAACTTCATGTGGGTGAAGCGAAGGGTCCCCAAATTCAGGGGCCTAACGCAAATGGCGATTTGTTATTTCTCACAGTCTCTGGTTGACCAGGCTGGTGGGAACGTCCAAGGAGGCCTCTGGTACCTGCCTGGGACTTCGGGGCCGGGTGCCTCTGTTCTCCTCCGGGCATCTCCGCCTGGTTCATCTCACAGGGGATGGCTGGACTGCCCTAGGTCACGGCAGCAGATGACAGCAAAAAGCCCCATTGTGCAAAAGCCTGTGAAGCCTGTGCTTGCCTCATTCTTGCTAATGTCCCGTTGGCAAAGCAAGTCACCCAGCCAAGTCCAGAGTCAGTGAGAGAGGGGACTACACAGGCATACGAACACTGGGAGGTGTGGTTCAGAGGGCCACCAAGGTCACAGTCTTGCTAAGAGGCATTAAATACAATTTGCATAAATGGAGAGGCGTGTGACCCCATTTCATCATAAGATAAAAGCTGATTTTGTCCACTTATTTAAACTGTGTGGAAGATATCGCTAATGCTTTATGAATCTTTTAAAAGAAAAACAATGTCCCAAGAGTCACCCCCAGGAGAACTAGTAACTTCCTAGCAGATGCTGAAGTTTATAAGATTCATCTGGAGTTGGAAGTGTTAACGTAAAAGGTTTTAATTTAGAAAGCAAAAAAAGTCCTTAAAAGCATTGAAAACATTTACAAGGAGCATGAATCTAACCTTTTTATCATGTAGCAAATATTAATGGCAAGACATGAGAAGTTGCAGATTGGATGCTGGGGTCTGGAGATCGTCTATTTGACATTTAGGCAAAGACACAAAATATCAAGGGAGGCGGGGCAACCTCCCTACATGCTGGTGGGACAGTTGACTGCGTTAGTCAAGGAGCATCCAAGACCCGGCGTCAAGCTCAGGCCTGTGAGGGCCCAGATGCAGCCAAGGAAACTCAGGGACCCAATTCCTGCAGCCTGGCTTGTCCGCTGCCTCTTCTCCTCCTGCACATGTGCAAACCAGAATGGGCCCTAGCGCTGGCTTGTTGTCTTTGCTCTGCAGCTACATAGCTGGGATCTGGTGGCCCTGTTTGTGAAAGGAGGGGATAGGGCTAAATACATGGTTTTCCTATCTTTGTGCGGTTTGGGGCTTTGCTTCTGTTTAGCAGCTCTTTCTTAGAAGTAGGAACTTTCCCAGGAGGCAGATATATTCAAGAGAGATGGCAGTGCCCAGATTGGGGGAAGCCCTTCCGGCAGGACAATCTGGGCTGGGGAGGTGGCTCGACCATTTCCGGCGTGGCTCACTGAAAACGAAGATGAAGGCTCACCTGAGACCTGCCTTTTGGTCCTTCTCTCTACTCTTTATGGATAAAGTGACCATGATGTTTTTTTTAATTGAGGTGAAGTTCACATAACGTCAAATTAACGATTTAAAGTGAACAATTCAGTGGCATTTAGTACATTCACGACGTTGTGCAACCATCTCCTTTATCTAGTTCCAAAGCATTTTCATCGCCCCCAAAGGAGACCCCATACTCATTATGCCATCTCTCCCCATTCCCTTCTCCCCCACAGCCTGGCAACCATGACTCTGCTTTCTCTTGGGATCTGCCTATTCTGGATATTGCATATAAATGCGATCATACAGTAGGTGACCTCTTGTGTCTGGTTTCTTTCACTCAGTTTTCAAGGTTCATCCATGTTGCAGTGAGAATGAGCATTTCATTCCTTTTTGTGGCTGCAGAATATTCCATTGTGTGGATGTACCACAGTTCGTTTATCCACTGATGGACACCTGGGCTGCCTCCATCTGTCACTGCTGTGAGTAGTGCCGCTATGAACACTAGCAGACATCATATTTTTTATGAAGCGATAATTGGGTAGCAACCTGACAAAGCAGATTTTCTCATTTGTGAGATTTTTTTTAATATGAAAAGTTCATGGTGGCATAAAAGCAAATCGCATTTTGCCATACACTTAATGAAATAAACTTGTTTGCTTTCTAAGAATAGTTGGGTCCAAAACAATGTACTTGTAGAGAGAAGGGGAGAAAATAAGCATTTGTCGAGCACCATGTGTCGGGCCTAATAAGTGGCGGCAGATGCTGCCCTGCCCATATCCCTCGGGCCACCCAGCGTCACCTGCAGGCAGCACCACTGGGAAGGTGGCTTCCCACAGCTCTGCCTCCTTCCCTGGATGGGGAGCACGTGCCCACAGAGGGCCACTCAGAAGTGCCAAGGAGGTGCCAGTACCCCAGATTCAACCCTAGCCCGTGAGGTGCCTGCTTACCCCTCGGCTAAAGCCCCCGACTTGTGTTCTACAAAGCCTCTCAGCTTCCCCTGATTCGGGTGAGCCCTGCTCGCTCACTGTGGTTAAATGGGACTTCTGTGGCTTCCCGCTCCCGTTCCACTTCTCCCCTCCTTGGCCCAAAGGTTAGATTTCTGACCTTTCCTTGCCAGGTTTTTTTGTTTTGTTTTGTTTTGCCCTGAGCAATTACTTAAACTCTGTGCCTTAGGGACCTTGTTTATAACATGGGGATAGCCGTAGTGACCTGCTATGGTGAGGGCAAGAGGAGCTAACATGTACAAGGTGCTTAGGGAAGTTTCCTGGAACTCAGTATGTGCTCAAAATTGTCAACCTGGATTACATAAATAGAACAAGCATGTGGGCTGTGGGAATAAACACGCCTGGCTTCAGTTCCCACCTCTGTGAAATGCAGATTAAAATGCCTGCTTTAGGAGATGACTGTGGGGTAAGCTGAATGGCATAACCTATGTCAAGTGCAAGGCACAAGGCCTGGCCCGGGTGGGACTGGTGCTGTGCATGCTAACTGCTCATCTTCATCAAGTGGTCATGCTGTCTAGAGAGAGACCCCTACCAAGCAAGAGGGGCCAAGGGTTTGGGGGGCAGGGGAGACCATTTCAGATCCCCAGGCCATTTCCTCCTTCTTATCTAGAGAATGGCGTGGTCTCAGGCAGTCATGTCATTTGGGCCATGGTTTCAACATCCCTAAAAAGGCGAGGTTGGATTTAGGGGATTGCTAAATGCCCTACTGGCTCTAAGGATCTAGGAAGAGCCCCTGTCCTGGAATGGATGCACATGCACACGCAAATATCCACATACACGTACATGCTCACACATACATTCACACGTGCACAACACATACACATACGCACACAGTCTCACACACACACACAGATGCTCACACACTGCAGAAAGGAAGCATCCGCACATCTGCCCCAGTGAGTCACTCGAGAGCAGTGGGTCCCAGGCTCTGCTGGCCTTGAAAATCAGCCCAGAGGAGAATAACATGTCTGGAAAACATTTCCAGGCATCTCCATGTGTGAATGCCATTTTCTTCCTAGTCTCCTCCTTGCCCTTGTCACTCTGCAAATGTCTGTGGCTGCCTTGCCAAGTCTGGGTTCAGGCCACATCTCCCGGGGAGTGCCGGACCCTCAGGATCAGCCCGCCCCCTCCTCCCACCACCCTCTCCCCAGCCCCCGCAAGAATCCACTTAGCCCAAGGGAGGAAGTCAACAGCCGGACAACGGTTTACGGTGGTCCTCAAACGTGGCTCCGCCCCTCCAGAGGAAGCCAAAGTGGGGGTGCAACTGCAGAACACACGGGGCAGTGGGGAGGAGGCCGCGCAAAGGGACGAGGTGCAGGGGAGAGCCAGGAGGCAGCCGAGTGAGGCCGGCACAGTCGCCACCCTGGCTTAGGCCTCAGAGACACGCGGTGGGGTCTCCTCTTAACACCCAGACACCTCGGGTGGGCTGGGGGTACAGCTTTCATGGTTTGTCGCTGGGCCTCATTTCTGATTCCGAGTCCCTTTTCCATCAGGCTGGTGGGGAAAAATATATAACTTGTTCCAGGATTTGTGTCCTACTTCTGAGGTCTCCGTGCAAAGCCGCATGGTGGGGAGGACCGTGCTGTGGTCTTCAGAAAGCCATCCTTGGGGCACGTCTGAGGCTGTCCCTGCCGCGTCCACAGGGCCCCTTCAGGGCTGATGTTTTCCTGTTTACTTCAACACAAGCAGAGTCACCTCCCAGAGGCTCCCACTGCCTCCCTGAGAGCTGCCCCTGGGCCCACAGCTGTCTTGCCCTCTGTCATTCCAGCCCCAGGCCAGGGGACCCCGCCGGTTCTGGAACGGGAGGGGCTGCTCTCCCTGCTGCTCTGGCCAAGGGGCCTTGAACATTTGCAGGAATTTTCGTTTCCCTTTTTCTCACTTCTGGAAACCAACTCTGTTCTCTAAGGGTTTTTTTACAAAAGAGTTTTGGGCCACCGCTGCTTCCCTCCTCTTCCCTCTGCCACAGCGCTCCAAACTGCTGGAGTGTAGGAAAGGAAGTGGGAAAATGAACATCCAGGAGTGTCTCCTAATAATCTCCAGCCACACACATTATCCCACTTAATCTCACCACAGTTCTCCGATGTCATCCCATTTTATAGATGGGGAAACTAAGGCTTTACAAGGTCACTTAACTAGTAAATGTCCTTCCCAACTACATTCCTGAAAACACTTTATAAACTGGGTGTGCACCAGGTCAGTGAGCTAGATCCCAAAACTTTTTTTGGGGGGGTGGGGTGGGGACACAGACTTCTTTATTCAAGCAGATTCTTCCATGGAAAACCCAAAAGTGTGTTGCTGCTCTGTTGAAGGTGACTGGGATGATGATGAGCTCAGGGTGCTGCCTCCTCATCCCCACTTGCAGCTGCACCGGGACACTTCTGTGAAGTCCCAGGCCCCAGGAGCACATCTGGAAACCTCTAGGTTATATGACCTCCAGGCGGGTTCTGTGGCCAACCCCGCATCCCTGGATTGTGACACACCTTGGTGTTCTGCCCAGTGGCTTTCCTTGGGAGATACTGGCTTCTTGGAACATGCAATCGAAACTTCTGGCTTGGGTCTTCCCTGGAGACTGCTGGGCCCTACTCCTGGATTCCATGTCAGGCTGGGTCCTTTCAGCTCCCGGAGGGTTTGGATGTCACCCACTTCCTGCTGCCCAACACCTCCAGTGCATCCAACACAATCATGCAGGGCTGCACGGGGCCAATTTCTTTAAATAAATGTTAATCCTTCCCATAGTGAAATTAATGAGGCCTTTGGGAACAGCGATACAATTTGTCCCCTGAGACGAATTTTTTTTTTTTTTTTTTTGGCACTCGTCTCTTTATTGAGGCTGCTGCCATCTCATCCCCTTTTGGTTCATAAAATCAATGTGTCAAGGAACGCTAACAGCCCTTGGGCTTTCCTAGCTCATCGCTCTAGCCATTGACTCATGGGACAAACACCAGTTGAGTGCCCACTGAGTACTATGCGCCGTGCTAAGCCCTGGGCATGCAAGGACGAGGAAGACACACTTCCTTTACAATTCCCACTTTCCAGGTCGTGGTAAGACAATAAATCAGGGAACCTCGCCCTCTGCCATGGAAGCCAAGGGGGTCTCTGAAGGTTTTCCCCACCACTGTTCTTCCCCTCCCTGCCCTGGACACCTGACCTAAGTCCTCCCAGTCAGGCCCCTTCCCAGGACGTGGAAACAAGGCCAGGAGAGGCAGTTGGCTTATGCGGTGCAGCAGCACAACCCGACTGCCAAGAACTTCTCTGCCGCTTCCTGTACTTTGTCCAGACCTGGTTCTCCGGCTTTCCTGTGGGTTCTGGGCATTTCCCAAATTTTCTTTTTTCTTTAAGACTACCAGAGTTTCTGCTGCTTGCAGTTAGAGATCCCTGACTAACATACCAGGTTCCAGCTGTTATTTCGATTGCATCTAACACGCTTGAGATATACTTTACCGAGCACCTGTTCTAGGCCAGGTGTTGTGGCTACATTGACCTGGAGGAAGACAGACGAGCAAATAATAGGTCCTTAAAGTAAGAGAAATGGTGTGGAGCCTGGGGGACCAAGGAGGAAGAGGTTGGCTCCACCAGGGGAGGAGAGGGCCAGGAGAGCTCCCTAGAGCAGGTCATCCAAACAGGTCCCTGCTTTTGCCTCTGTCCCTGACACCACCCTCTCAGCCTTCTCAGCACAGCAGCTGAGGGATCACTTATGACTCAGATCAGGTCACTGCTGGGCTCAAACCCCTCCAGTGGCTTCCCATCTCACTCAGAGTGAAAGCCAAAGTCTACGATGGTCTACAAGGCCTTACATGACCTGCTTGTCCAGCAAAGGAGCATGTCACCCGGTCCCTCTGCAGCTGGGTAGGGCCTCAGGGCTGAGGTCTCACCAAGGGGATGGGATTACAGGTGGTGGAGGTGTCTTCCCACCTCACTTGCCTGAGAGCAGGTGCTGGGCTTGAGCTTTTACGCTTTCCCTTCTCATCAAATAAAAATTGAAAAACATTTTTCAATTTTTATTTTTTAAATTGCCATATAGTAAAATTGACTCTTCTTTCCTTTTGCACAGTTCTATGAAATTTAACACATGTATAGATTTGGGTAACCAGCACCACAAGCAGAACACCGAACAACTCCCCCAAACTCTCTTGTTCTCGCCCTTTCCAATGCCACCCTCCCCATCACGACCCCTACTCCTGGCAACCATTGACCTGTTCTCCACCCACTATAGATTGTCTTTTCAAGAATAAATGGGATCATATAGCATATTACATTCTTAAGATGAGAACCATTCTGAGATTTGAAACAATATGGCCCCAAAGGTTTCAGAGAAACTGCAGAGGAATTTGTCGATACATAGTAAAGGCTAAAGATGTGCCTGCACTATGATCCAGCAACCATATGCCTAGAAAAAGCCCCACATGCTTGCACGGGAATTTTTATTGCAGTGCTATGTGTGATAACAAACATGGAAACAATCGACAGTCGATTAGTAAGGGAATGGATAAATAAACTGAGGTTTATTCAGGCAATGGGAAACTCTATAGCATTTAAAATGAATGAATCAGATCTACAATGTGCCAATATGGATGAATCTCAAAATCATTATATAATGATCAGTGAAAACAAATTTCAAAGGGATTTACAAAGTATGATATCATTTATGTATATATGGCTAATACATGTGTCATTTATATGTAGTATTTATATAATATAATATATATACAAATTCTTAATATAGTATTGAACATATTGCTATATAGCTATTTAGTAAAAGTATATATATGTATGGTCAAGAAGAATCTATAGTAACCTGAGAGTAGTACCTACACAGGGAAGGAATGGGAGGGCTTTAGATTTATCAGAGTTTTTTTCTTTTTTTAGAAAAAGAGAAATAGGAAACAAATGTGGCAAAATGTTAACATTTGTTAAACCTGTGTGGGCAAGTACAGAGATCTGTTATACTATTCTTTGTCCCATTTTATTTAAAATATTTCATAATTAACTTAAAAATTGATTAAAGAAAAAAAAAAGATTTCAAACCAGGCAAAACCTTAGAGATCATCTGATTTAGCCACGCCCCTTCTCCACTTTGCAGCTGGGGAAGTAGAGGCCCAGGGAGAGCAAGCCATCTGTCCAAGGTCATGGGGTAAGCGGATAGCTGGGATTAGCATGTGCGTCTCCCAGACTCATTCAGTTTCACCAGGACATTTGCCAAAGGGTACTTGGGGTATCCCTGACTCAAGCATAAAACTTGTGCCCGGATTTGGAAAACCATGCTGAGCTATTCACCCCACTGCACCAGGTAAGTGGGCACTGCTGCTGGGGACAAGCACCTGTTCCATGGCAAAAAGTCCAGATTCCTTCAGGGGCCCTTTTGCATTCTGGGAACATCCATCCGTCTACCATCCGCCCACCCATGTACAGCACCTACACATCCATTCTCCCTTCCTCTTCCCCTCATCTCCCATCATCAGAGGGTCAAACCTTTACTGGGTGCTCACGCCACTTGCTTATGAGCAGAGGACACAGAAGCAAGTGGTTTCCCAAGCTACAGGAGCTCACTGTCTATTAGCGAAATAAATAAGTGAATTAAAATAAACAAGCAAAACAACAAGGACAACAACAAAGACCAAACCTCTGCAGTGTGGCATGTGCATTCCTGGAGGCATTAGGTGCAGCAGGAGCAAACAAGGAGGCTGATCTCTTTGGAGGGGGGTCTCAGGTTACCATGGAGAAGAATTTTTAAAAAAATTCTAATTGTGGTAAAATACATATAACCTAAAATTTACCAACTTAACCATTTTTAAGTGTAAAGTTCAGTGGCATTAAGTATTAAGTGCTGCCATCACCACCATCCATGCATAGAACCTCATCTTGCAAAACAGAAACTGTGCAGTACCCGAGAAATAACGGCTCCCCATTTCCCCCTCTCCTCAGCCCCTGGCAACCACCATTCTTCTTTTTGTCTGTCTGCATAAATTCAACTACTCTAGGTACCACATATAAGTAGAATCGTAGGGTATTTGTCCTTTTGTGATAGGCTTATTTCACTTAGCATAATGTTCTTGAGTTTCCTCCATGGATGTAGCATTGTTAGGTAGACAGCTAGGGACCTCCGCCCCTCCTTGGGACAAGGCGGGCGACTGCCACACTGCAAATGCAACATAGAAACGAGCCATAAGAAGAGGAATCTCCTGTGGGGACTTGATTTTTCCAATTTACAGCACACACATTTACACCCAGAGGTGACTGAAATGATGCCTGATTCAACCTTAATGGAAAACCAAAGTAGCTGTAATAGTGTTATTGTCAGTGACTGCAGGAGAACCATTCACTTACATTTCTGTTTTGCCCTTAAAGCCTGCACAGGTGGCAAAAGCAAAGATGGAAGCAATCCACTAGGACCTCGATGAAGCCCAGCGGCTCCTTGAGTGGGTTGAAGCTGATCTGAAGGCAGACATGGGAAGGGAGGAGCATCAGGACGGTGGGCTTCCTTGCCCGTTTCGATTTGCATTTCCCTAGTGATTAGTGATGTTGAGCATCTTTCCACGTGCTTATTGGCCATTTGCATATTTTCTTTGGAGAAATGTCTATTCCAGTCCTTTACCCATTTTTGGTTGATTTTTTTGTTGTCTAGTTGTAGGAGTTCTTTATATATTATGCGTGGATAATAATTAACTCCTTTTCAGATCTACGATTTGCAAATACTTTCTCCCATTCTGTGGGTTGCCTTTTCACTGTTGATTACGTCCTTTGATGGTCGCCGTGGAGATTTTAAAGGGCGGGTAGAAGTCAGCCAGTCTGGGCGGCAGTGGCGTGAGGGGAAGGTGTTTCGGTCCGAGGAAACAGCCTGTGCAAACACAGAGGAGAGAACCAGCAAATGCAGGGAGCCGAGTCTCGGGTGTGCGGAGGGGGCGGGGAGCGGCAGGGGCGAGACTGGAGGAGCCGCACGGCAGAGGGACGGGCTAGGCCCGCACCGCAGCCCAACGGGCTTCGGTCTAAGGCGCCGCTACTCTGAGAGGCCGGGACCTGCCGCAGCGTCCCCTGCTGGGAGTTTCTTAGAAATGCAAACTCACGGAGCCCCATTCGGGCCGGCCGTGGGGTGGGGCGGGGCTGTGACACGCCCCCGGGATTATTCCGAGGTCGGGTCGAGTTTGAGCGCCGTGCTCAGGGCAATCGGGAGCGTCCGAGGGGTCTGGCTAGGGTTTTGGAAAGATCGCCGCGTGTTGAGAAACGAGCTGGGCTGTTCTTCAGGCGGGAGCGCCCCGGGCGTCGCTCCGCCCCATCCTCGTCCAGCCGTTCTGGCCTCCGTCCGACCCCTCGGTGGCGGCCCTGCGCCCCGGCCTCCTTCCCTCACTCGGTGGGGTCCGCGGTCAGGCCCACATTCCTCTCACTTCCCGCCATTGTCCTGGGTTCCTGCGGCCGCGTCTCCGCAGTCGCCCAGGCCGCCCCGGGGAATGACGACTCATTTCCTTTCTCCCCAGTGACATAACCCTGCCCCCAGCGTGGTCCGGCCCTGGCGGCGGCCGACCCCCCTTCCCTGGCCCCGCTGGGCGCCTCTCGGCCGGCAGGGGGCGCCCGAGCCCACAGCGCCCGCCCGGGACTCCCGGGTCCGCATGCAGCGCCCCTGCGCCCGGGCCTGCGGGGAAGGGGACGGGAGCACCGCCTCTGCCCGCCCTCCGGCCGGCAGGCTAGCGGCTCACGATGGGGAAACTGAGACTCGGGGAGGTGTGCCTTCACCAAGGCAGCACAGCCCACCTGGGAAGTGGGGGGCTGGAATTCGGGACTTTCGAGCCCCCCAGGCCCGTGGTTTTTTCCACCCACCCCCTTGGTATTTCCAGCACAAAATCTGCAGACAGTAGCCCCCAACTTTGATCATTTATGCGCCCTGAAATGTGGTCGGCCCTGGAAGCAGCAGGAGCTGAGGGCAGCCTGGGCTCCACCTGGGGAGCAAGTGGAGGCTGCAATTGCCGGGCCCCGCTGCCCCAGCCCCTCCGACCCCCACCCTCGCGTGCACCCCCGGCCCCCCAGCACGCTTTGCTGGCCCTCCGGACCCGGCGTTGTCCCCTCTGCTTTCCCTCTCAGGTTTCAAGTAGGCAAGGAGACTTAGTCTAGAAATTTCAGATATTTCACAAGACCTAGAGCCACCAAAGAGTGCGTTCCTTTAGGACTCAGGGAAGAAGGAGTGTGAAGGCCACTCAGTGAGCTGGGGCTCAAACCACACCTGTCCCGCCTCAGGCCTCTTCACCTTCCCACCTGCCCAGATACGGAATGCAGAAAGCTCCGCCCAGTGACTGGCATAGTGTGAGGACTCGATGTACGGTGGTTATGATTACTCCTAAGCAAGTTACCCAACCTCTCCATGCCTCAGGCTTCCTCATATGTAAAATGGGTGTAGCTTTAGCATAGGTCGGAGAGTTATTGTGAGGGTTAAATGAGCTCTTGCATGGAAGGTACTTAGAGCAGGGTGTGATGTCCAATAAGCATGTAACAGACCACCAGCACTTGGGCTCCATAAAGGTAAGGTTTGTTGTTGTCTTCTTTTAATTTATTTTTTAATTGACAAGTAAAATTGTATATATTTATAGTGTACAAGGTGGTGCATATGTCGTGGAGTAGCTACGTGAAATTAACAAATATACGTATTGCCTCATATACTCATTATTTTGTGTGTGTGTTGTTGTCTTTCTTTGTGCACTGCTGTATCTCTAGCACTTAGGACAGTGTCTGGCACAAAGTAAGAACCCACTAAACATTTGTTGAATGAATGAATGTTAGCTGTTATCATTGTCTAAGCAAGCCTGGTGGACCAAAGGGAAGATTTTATTTTATTTTTTTTAGAGATGGGGTCTCATATCTCCCAGGCTGGTCAACTCCTGGCCTCAAGCGACCCTCCCACCTCAGCATCCTGAGTAGTTGGGATTTAGCTGGGATTACAGGGCAGAGGGGATGATTCTTCAGGGCCTGTCTGCAGGAGGATAGAGGGCTTCCTGGGAAGAAGTCATCTTAGGGAAAGAGTTGAAGAGTATGAGACATGTTCAAGGACAGGGCAAGGATAAGAGAGTGATTCTGGGTAGAGCATCCTTGGTGTCTGTACCTGAGCCCCAGGAGCACTGTGGAAAAGAGTGGACGATTTCGTGAACATACCTCTTGAGTCCCGGGAAGCACACCTCAGAAGGGTGGGAGACACCTGCTGGGCATTCCCAGGAAGGTCTGCAGTAACTGCTGGGGACAGAGCCAGAGAAAGCTGGCTCTGTTATACGTGGCTCCATTTCTATCAGCTGACTGATGAAGGCCTGGAGAACTTGGGCTAATACTACTTGGAGGGCAGCCCTGCCGAGGAGTGGGTTCGCTGTCCCCGGAAGTGCACAAACAGGGACTGGCACCCCTCTAGGGAATGGTGTAGTGGGTCCCACTGAAGGATGGGCGCTTGGGCTGGAGGGACCCCAAGGTTGCTGCTGTGAAGCAGACACCGCGAAGCAGAGGGCATCTCCGAGACCTCCCATTCCTGGCCCTGCTCGGGGGGGAAATCCCTGGGAGCAAAGGCTGATGGGAAGGGAGTGCGCTAGTGCACATTCTGCGAAATTGTACCTGGCTTGTCTGAACTTCCTCCTGAGGACAGGATAGCTTTGTCCTAACCCTGCCCTCTCACCTGGTGGCCCAGCTGCCCCCTGGAAAGCCAGTGAATTGCAGTAGAAGGAGTATCTACTGGGGAGGCTCCAGAGTCAACCAGATCTGGGTTCAAATCCCATCTCCACTACTTCCTCAGCAAATCCCTTTGGTTCTCTGAACCTGGATTTCTTCAGCTATAAGATGGAAATGAAAGTATCTACTTCTGAGAGTTGTCGCAAGACAATGTGTATGCAATGCCTGGCACAGAGTAGGAGCTTAAGGAATGCTTACTCTGACTCATTTCAGCTTAGGGGGCAGCCGTGTGCTCTTGGGGAGAGACGAGAGTGTTCCTGAAAAGAAGGTGGGATAGCAAAAGGGCCAGGTGGGATCTTGGGCCACACCTTTAACTTCTCAAATCCCAGTTTATTCACCTTCAACATGCAGGAAGTGGGAAACAGAATCTCAAACACCTGCTGGCAGGTCCTGTAGACTTTCCTAGATGTGGAAGAACTTTGTGAGCCATGCCTTGGCTTTAGCTGTCCAGATTGGTTGAGGCTTTCCGCCCCCTGCATCCTCGGCCCTGGCAGGGTTTCTAGCATGTGAGCCGGGGCGAGAGGATGTGGGCTTTGGCATCTCACAAGACTCAGTTAGAATCCTAGCTCCCCCAGGCGCCTACTTTGTGCCATGGAACAGTCTTTGAGTCACAGTTTCCTAACCTTGGAATGAGGACACTAACAGCTGCTTTGCCAGGCCCCTGGGAGAATTGAATGGTACCAAATAGGCAAGGTGCTTGCATTTATATAACAGGTGCTTAATAAATGATAATATTCATAAAGTGCTTAGAATGATGCCTGGCACATAGTAAGTGCTATGCTAATGTTTACTAAATAACTAACTAGAAATGCAGACAGATGAAAACATGCATATATAAATAGATGCATACATAGATGCAGATATGTCGGGAGAGCAGTTGGATGGAGCTCTTCCCCTCTCATGGCTCCCACTCATCCAGAAACTTCTCCGCCAACCTCCTCCCCTCCCAGTCCTGGACCCAACTTCCTCTGGCCATACTGGTGAAACCAAGACTTGGGGACTATAAAAAGTGGTTCTTGTTCACAAAGAAGTTGAAGATACTGAAAGGGATGACCTCTACAGTCCGTTCCAGCTCAAACCACCCACTCAACTGTCATGGAGCCCCCTTCTTTGTGACAGCATCTTTTAAGAAATGTGCCCGTGTAAGCTCCTATATTTGTCCTCCCAACAGCCCCGGAAGGGGTGGTAGGGATAAAGATTAGTCACCCAGCTTCAGAAAAGGGAACTGGGGGGACAAGGAAAGTGCTGAGGTGGCCCTGTCCAAGCCCCAATCGGCCAGCCCTGTGCCATGAGGTTACATCACAATAATTACCCCCATTTATTGGATGGCCCTGTGTGCCAAGGGCTTACACATCTTATCCTGATGTGTAATGTCACTAGGTTGACATTAAATCCCCATTTTAGAGCTGAGGAAACTGAGGTTGGATAGGCAAAGTGACTCGTCCCAGGTCACATAGCCAGACCCAGATCTGAAACTCCAAGGCTATTGCCACTAGATTCTGGTCTCCTGACACTCCTCTGGGAGAGCAAGGCCCGGTGCTTCTCCTGGGCGGGGCTCAGGTCAGACTCCACAACAAGACTGGGAGCGAGGGCCACGTGGGCACCGCCCTTCCCCAAAGCTGGCTTCTCCCTGTGCTCTGTTTCTGTGTCTTCTTTTTTTTTTTTTTTGAGACAGAGTCTCGCTTTGTTGCCTGGGCTAGAGTGAGTGCCGTGGCGTCAGCCTGGCTCACAGCAACCTCAAACTCCTGAGCTCAAGCAATCCTTCTGCCTCAGCCTCCCGAGTAGCTGGGACTACAGGCACGCGCCACCATGCCCGGCTAATTTTTTCTATATATATATTTTTAGTTGTCCAGATCATTTCTTTCTGTTTTTTAGTAGAGATGGGTTCTCGCTCTAGCTCAGACTGGTCTCAAACTCCTGACCTTGAGCGATCCACCCGCCTCGGCCTCCCAGAGTGCTAGGATTACAGGCGTGAGCCACCGCGCCTGGCCGTGTTTCTGTGTCTTCTGAGGCCTGAAGGGCTGTGTCAGAGAAGCAGAAGCACTTTCAGCTTTATAAAGGGATTTGTTACGGAGCTTGGATATTGCACCATTAATTGTGTAAACAGTCAATGTAAAGCTGTTGACTTTGCATCCAGTGCAGGGGCTGTCTGTCAGTGGGGTAGGCAATGGGGTGTGAAGCAAGGACACCCTTGTAGAGCAAGGACAAGCTGGAACTCACGAAGTTGGAAAGAGACCTGTGTTAGTTCCGGTTTCCTCTGACCTTGCCGGTGCAGGCGTCATGCGGGAGAAGCAGGCCCCCTCTGTTGAGCTGCTGACCACACACCTGGCCCAGGAGTCTGAGAAGCTGAAGGAGGGTCTTGGGAAGGCAGAGCCATGGCAGGCCCAGCTGCTGCCCCACAACCATAGGATGAGCCAGCAGGTAAGTGACAACGTGTGTGAGCTACAAAGGTGCCTGCCCTGACCTTCTGAGCATTAAAAAAAGAAATCTGTATCAGTCATCTGTTGCTGTGTAACAAATTATCCCCAAACCTAGCAGATTAAAACAGCATGCATTTCTCATCTCGCACAGTTTCTGTGGGGCAGAAATCTGGAAGTGGCTCAGCCGGGTGGCTCGGGCTCTGTCTCTGACGACACTGTGGTCCAGCTGTCCGCCAGGCCTGCTGTCAACAGAAGACTGAGGCTGGAGGATCCACTTTCAAGATGGGCCACTTGCACAGCAGGTGGCGGACTTACTTCACTGTCTCATGGACCATGCCATAGGGCTCCTTGAGTGTCCTTATGACATGTCTGCCAACTTCCCCCAGAGCAAGTGACTTTTCCCTGAGAGAAAGTAAAACAGATGCCATGATTTCTTTTATGACCTAGCCTTGGCCATCACAAACCAGCATTTCTGCAGCATCGTACTTGCTGCACAGGTCAGTCCTACTCCACGTGGAAGGGATAAGTAATACCAGGAGGGGGGGCTCAATGGGGCCCTCCTGGAGGCTGGTCACCATGAGGGACATCCGAGCGCTGCTGGAGTCAGGGGACCCCAGGGGTATCCTGCCCTCCCAACAAGCCTGAGAGCTCTTCAAGTTCAGGGGCAGCCTCTCACGTCCTGACATCTCCCACGGTTGCCAGCACCATGCTGCCTCAACAGCTCCGTCTGCAAATCCAAGAGGCATCTCAAACTAACCTGCCCAACACTGAACTTCTGAATTTCCCCTGAGCCTTCTCCTCCCACACTTGCTCCCTTGTCGGTATGTGGTGACTCTTGCGCTTACTCAGGCCCAAACTGTGATACCAGCAGTGCTCTTCTCTTGGTGTCATTTGCCACGTCCAACCCGCCGCAAATCCTCTTCCATGTACTGTCACCGTGTGCCTGGAGACCCCTGCTGCTTACCGCCTCTGCTGCAGCGCCCTGATCTAAGCCCCATTCTCTCTTGCCTGGGTCGCTGAGCTTTGATTGCCTCCGGATGGGTCCCCTCGCTGCTGCTTTTGCCCCTAGAAAGTATCTCCCCACAGCAGCCAGAGGGAGCCTGTTAAAAGCAAGTAAGGTCACGTCACTCCTCGCTCAAAGCCCTGCACTGACTCGGAGTAAGAGCAGGTCTTTACAATGGCCTGCAAGGCCTGCGCCATGGGCCCCGCCCCCACTGCCACACCCGCCCCTCGCTCCCTGCTCCGGCCACACTGGCCTCCTTGTTCCTCAACATGCGCTGCCCACTCTGCCTTGGTGCCTCTGTTGTTGCAAATTTTATGACGATTCAATATATGCGCTAGTGAGCCTTGGATGTTTCCGAGGGAAGGATTCCAGACTGTTCCCTCCGTCTGCAGTCTCTTCCCTCGGAAACATCCAAGGCTCACTCCCTCACTTCTTCAGGTTTTGTCTCAAATGTCACCTACTCCTTGGGGCCTTCCCCCCAACCCCATTTAATCCAGCACCCCTCACACCCCCTCACACCCTCTCAGCCTTCCTTGATCTATTTCCTTCCACTGTAATTCACATTCCTATCCATTACACAACTTACTTGTTTATTTGTTCACTGTCTGTCTGTTTCCGCCTCTGGAATGTCAGTTTGATGGGGACTGAGGTTGTTGGCTGTTTTGATCACTGTGTCCCCAGAGCCTAGAGCAGTGGCTGGCAGGTGCTCAGAAAGTACCTGTTGAATGAATAGCATGTCCTAAAGAACAATTTTTAAAAGGATAAATGAAGGATGATAATGAGTAATGTGTTACTTCCCAGCTGTGTGGCATTAAATGAGTCACTTCACCTCTCTGAGCCTAGATTCTACATGACCAGGCACAGGCTCGACCTAAAGGATGCTGTTATCTTAGAGCAGGCTCCGGGCTGTTTGGGGCTCTAGCTGCAGTGGCTCTGCCACCTGCCAGTGGTGAGATCTTGGGCAGGTCACTTAACCTCTCTGCCTCTTGGTTTTCCCCTCTGTAAAATGGGAACAATCATGATAAACACCCTAAGGTGTTGTTATGAGGATGACATGAGTTAACGGCCCAGCCCGGTGCCTGGCACACAGTAGATGTTCACAGAGAGGAAGGAACATTGTCCTGCATGCTCCACCAGTTTTTCTGTCCTGGTCATGGGACAACTGCGCATCCAAGGCTCTTGGCCATCTGGGATTTTCCAGAACTTGAATCCACATCTGTTAGCATCACCAGTATTTTTCCACAGCGAAGGAATCCATCTCTTTGAGTTCTGCCCCCTGAGAAGCAGGGAAACCTGCGAAAGGCACACAGGGGTGTCCTTGCCCACCGAGAGACTCTGTCAGGAGAGGAGAGGATGCTTCACCTCCAGGCAGTGATCTCATCACCCACATGCCAGATTACAGAAATCATTGGAGACAAGCTCACCCAGAGGCTGCAAACTGGTGGCCAAGGGCTGGATGGGAGGCATAGATCAGATTGTTCCGTTGGCCTACGCCACATTTAAAAAATAACAGTATCTGAATGTCTGTAGATAATTAAGAAGAGCCGAAGGTCCACAGACCCCACCAGTCCCTATTGCCTCACACCTGGCCAGAGTCGCACATTTGCTATTTATCTGGACCCCTCGCAGCCACCTTTGCATTTCGCAAGTGGGACTCTGAGAGAAGCTGACCCCTTGAGAAATCATCTCAGCCTCCTGCTACCAGGCTCATTTTGGATTCTTGTCCAGCCAGCAGTTTGAACACAGTGGCCTGAGTCACCTAAATCCATGGGGTCATCCCTAGGCTCTTCTTTTTGGTTCTTGACTTGCCACCCTTTTTTTCATACTCACTTCCTAGCCATGTCCACTTAGTTGTAAGAGGAAGGGAGGGAGCCCACTGGATGTCCCCTCTGCTAGGAGCGTCCTCCCTCCACAGCCTGCCTGATCAGCGCCTGCTCAAGACTCTGGTCCTGCACCACCCCCTGTGAGAAGCCTTCCCTGACTGCTCCCCTGCCCTGCCCTGGCCCCCAGCCAGCCTGATCCGACCACAGTGCTCCTGGATGGCTGTTTATCAAGGCCCCTTTCCCTCCTGATTGAGCTGATGTTATGGGTCTGCTTGTCTCATGAGACTGTGCGCTCCTCCAGGGAAGGGGCTGTAAGTCATTCATTTCTGTGTACCTAGGGCCTGGCTGATGTAGGTGCTCAATAAGTGGGCCCGGGGGCCGGGCGTGGTGGCTCACGCCTGTAATCCTAACACTCTGGAAGGCTGACGCGGGTGGATCGCTCAAGGTCAGGAGTTCGAGACCAGCTTGAGGAAGAGCAAGGCCCCGTCTCTACTGAAAAATAGAAAGAAATTAATTGGACAACTAAAAATATATAGAAAAAAATATATAGAAAAAAATAGCCGGGCATGGTGGCGCATGCCTGTAGTCCCAGCTACTCGGGAGGCTGAGGCAGAAGGGCTCAGAAGGGCTTGAGCCCAGGAGTTTGAGGTTGCGGTGAGCTAGGCTGACGCCACGGCACTCACTCTAGCCCGCGCAACGAAGCGAGACTCTGTCTCAAAAAAAAAAAAGTGGGCCCTGGAAGTATAAATAAATGAATTCCTTCCGTCCTTCCTTCCTTTCTTCTTTCCTTCCTTCCTTCCTTCCTTCAATTCATTCATTAATTTGTTCTTTGCCTTCCACACATTTGCCCGGCAGGGTCCTGTCTGTTTAAGCGCTGGCCCCTGGCTGTGGGGAGTGTGTCAGTCCCCACGGAAGAGGAAACTGGTTCTGGGCCAGCTGTACACGACACTCATCTCGATCCCACCCCGATCACAGCGTCACACCCAGTTTCTACTTGTCCTGGTTTTTGTTGTTGTAAATTTTATAATGATTCAATACAGATGCCCCCAAAAATCAAAATCTTAAGTGTACAGTTTGGTGAATGTCCAAAGTGGACACATCGTGGAAGCAGCATCCAGATCAGGAAAGAATGAGAAAAGCCCCTCTCTGTGCCGTCTCCAGTCACTGTTCCCTGCAAAGGTGACCCTTATTCCGACCCTCTCACCATTAATTTTTCTGCTTTGTATTTTACAGACATACAACAATGTAATATATACTCCTTTGGGCCTGACTTTTTTCCTTAATGCTATGTGTGTGAGATTTATTCATGTTCTGGTTCATTTATTCTCATAGAAATACTACATGGTGTAAATATACCGTGATTTATGTGCTCATTCTGCTGTTGGTGCACACTTGTGTCTCATTTGTGGCTATTAAGAATAGTGCTTTGGGAACATTCTTGTACGTATCTTAGGGAACACACGGGTGCGTTGGTGTTGGGTATGTACCTCGGCGTGGAAGTGCTGGGTCGTAGGCAAGGTGTACGCTCCACGTTAGTGGAAACTTGCCATGTTCCACGGCAGCGTGTGAGAGTCCCTGTTGCTCCTCGGCTCACGTGTACTCGGCATTGGTGGTTTTTTTGTCCAGCCATTCTGACGGGTGGACTGTTCCGTTGTTGACCGCACGCTCCAGCCCACTGGCATTCTGCTCCTGCTCTCTGTGTTTGGCGTGCATTCTGGAAAACCAGCCTCTCTGGTTCTTGATGCTTGTCCTGCAGTTTTATCTAGAGTTTGTCTCCACCCCTGCAGACCTGAGACAGGCCTCTCCGCTGTGCATGAGGACGCCCTTCCCTGAGGAGAACTCCAGCCTCGGATGACAGCTCCCACAGAGCACGGATCCCTGTGAGGGGAGGACAGGGGAGGGGACAGAAGGCATGAGGGACCTGTCCCCCCAAGCCCACACAGTCCCTTCCTGTGACCACAGCTCACTTACTAAGCCAACTTGTGGACCCTTCTCAGCCTGTTATACTCAAAACATTGGGTAGGGCAGGTGTGGTGGCTGTAATCCTATAATCCTAGCACTGGGAGGCGGAGGCGGGAGGATCGCTCGAGGTAAGGAGTTTGAGACCAGCCTAAGAAAGAATGAGATCCCCATCTCTACTAAAAATAGAAAGAAATTAGCCGGACAATTAAAAATAGAAAAAGTTAGCTGGGCGTGGTGGCACATGCCTGTAGTCCTAGCTACTCAGGAGGCTGAGGCAGGAGGATTGCTTGAGCCCAGGCATTTGAGGGTGCTGTCGGCTAGGCTGACGCCACGGCACTCTAGCCCAGGTGACAGAGCGAGACTCTGTCTCAAAACAAAACGAAACACTGGGCGGAAAAAACAAATATAAGTGCTAAGACTGTGAAACTCTCAGAAGAAAACACAGGGGCAGTCTTTGTGACCCTAGGTGCGGCAATAGTTTCTTAGCTATGACACCAACAGCAGAAGCAACCAGAGAAAAAATGGAATTGGACTTTATCAAAATTAAAAACTGTCCTGTTTCACAGGACACTATCGAGAGAGTGAACAGACAACCCACAGGACTGGAGAAAATATTTGCAAGTCACGTATCTGACAGGGGGCTTGTATGTAGAATATATAAAGATCTCCTGGAGCTGAGAAGCCACCAGAAGCCGGAAGAGGCAGCAAGGACCCTTCCCTACAGCCTTCGGAGGGAGCGTGCCCTGCTGACACCCAATTCCAGACTTCTGGCCTCAAAACTGCGAGGGAATACATTTCTTTTGTTTGAAGCCACCAAGTTTGTGGTCATTTGCTATGGCAGCTCTAGGAAGACAATGCCAGAAATGACACTGAGAATGCAGCAAAGCTTTTGAAAACCTGTTTCCTTAAGTATCTGTCTGTCCGTCTGTCTCTCTCTGTCCCTGCACGTGTGGCAGCTGCACCTCCTGCTCCCTCCCAACACCTGCCATGCGAATAGCCTCGTCTGAGCTTCTGCAGGCCCTCCCCCCTGCTCCTCCTCTCCTTCCCCCCACCATGTGCTTCCGGCACTTTCTGTGGAAATCCAGCCGGCCGCCCGCAGTTCTGCTGCGGCCATGAAGCCCAGGGCCAGGTGGGCAGACACAGAGCTTTCCTTGGCGGTGGGAGGAGGCGGGGGAATGTGAAGGCCCGTCCTGCTTTTTCCTGCGTAAACCTTTCTCGGAATGGCCACGCGGTTCTCCGGCTGCCTTTGACTCTTCCCTTTCCCTCCTTCCCGGCATGCGCACTGTCACCCTTTGCCTTCCAAACAACCCTGGAATCAGCCCACGCCCCTCCGTCCCGTCGCTTCTCCCAGGGCTCAGGCCGCCAGTGTGTCCCTGCGGACGACTGCCACACCTCCGGGCGCGCAGTCCCCGACCCACCCCTTACTCTTCAGCCAAGGAGCTTTCCAATGTGCAGGTCCGAGCCTGCCGCACCCCTGCTGTGCCCCCTGTGCCTCCCCTGCCTCTAAGGCTGAGCCCAAGCTCAGCGCGGCTCATTGGGCCTTTCCTCCCTCCTGCCAGCCCCACCCAGGCCTGTGGCCTGGGCCTGTTCCTCTGGAACCACCACGATGACCTCCCTTCCTCAAGCATCACCTGCTCTTGCGCAGGCTGTCTCCTCTTCCTCAGCGTCCTCCCACCCATCCAGCTGCCCCCAACCCTCTTCCTAGGCCTTCGCTACCCAGTAAACACTTCCTCAGGGAAGCCTTGTCTGGCCCTCTAAGTCAGGGCTAGCTGTCCCTCCACACGTCCCCAAGGCTGGCGGTAGGATGGGTTGGGTAGGATGTTTTTGTTCCAAGTGACGCAGGACCCAACTCAAACAGGCTTGAGTGAAAAAGGGAACGTGTTGGGTTTATGTGACTGAGAAGCCCAGCAGTTGGGTCTGGCCTCAGGCATGGCTGGATTCTGGATTCGACAGTGTCTGCCAGACCAGACTGCCCTGTCTCTTGGTTCTTCCCTTCTTAGGGTTGGCACCATGTTGTCACCCCAGCAGCCCTGGGTCCTTTTCTCATAGTGGCCAGGTGGCTGTAGTACATCCTACAGCCCTGTAAGGCCAGTGGCACAGCAAAAAAACTCTTTTCCAGGAGCTCCTGCAAGAGCCTGGCCATCCAGCCTGATGACCAGCTCGGGTCACTGGTCTGTCCCCGAGCCAATTGCCATAGCCAGAAGAAGGCAATGTCCCAGTGATTTGAGGATCCCACCAAATGCTTTGGTCCTGAATGAAGTGTGGGGCCTTCCTGAGAGCAAGGGAGGGGTGGAGCCCTAAATGAGGAGAAGGGATGTTGCTGTAAGATGAGGAATGGGGACAGGGAGGCAGATGACAAATGCTCACCACCCTCTCTTCTTTAGAGGCAGGGACTTAAGGCACAGGGAGAGGGAAACTGACAGCCCAGGCCCCCTGCTGGTGCATGGCAGAGCTAAGACTTGAATCCCAGTCTCCTGACTTCAGGTAGCTCTTTCCACAAAGCCACTGTGCCTCAGGGAGTAGCCTCAGAGAGGGCCCATGGAGTCCCTACCCAGAGGTCTTTCTTTTAAATCATAAGGTGTCGAGGCTGTCTTTCCCACAAACTAGGCGTTAGTCGGTGGGTCTGAACAACTAAAGAACTGCACTCTTTGCCCTGGGAATCTTCCTCTATCTTGTTTCTGTTCTTTTAAGAAAAATTCCTCTTCTTCCCAGTCATTCCAGCCCTTGCCAAGGATCCTTTGGGCTCCAGACAGAGCTGCTGCTTGACAGATGAGGTCAGTTCAGCGGCAGCTGATATCTGGAGCGTCTTGCAGAGCAATGCTGTGACCTGTCCCAGGTTCACTGCAAATACTCAACACAGGCCTCTCCTCCTGGGCTCCTTCCTCTGTCTGCACCGCCTTCTCTCCTGCTGGCTGGAGGGCAGACGGAGCAGCCAGGAAAAGCACGAGACAGTCTGGTGACCGAGGACAAACCATGTCTCCGTCTGGGGCTCTGTCCCTGAGCCTGGGGCAGCCGGGCCTTCTCCCTGGGGCTTGGGCTCCTGTCGCTGTCGGCTCTGCCCCGCCCTCCACACCCTGAGCAGAAACGGTCTACTCCCTGCGCATGACAATTTCCCTTCGGCTTCCTTTTGCTGAATGAGTTTCAGTCACATTTGGTATGAGGTTGAATTGTGTCCCCAAAAAGGTGCATTCAGGTCCTAACTCCCGGTACTAGTGAATGTGACATGATCTGGAAATAGGGTCTTTGCCGATGTGATCAAGTTAAGATGAAGTTATGCTGGATTAGGTCGGCCCCTAGATCCAGTGACTGGTGTCCTCGCAAGAAAAGGAAAATGTGGACACAGGGACACGTACAGAGGACGACGACACATAGGGAGAAGGTCACGCGAAGGCAGAGACTGTGGCAATGCATCTGGCATCTGCAAGCTGAGGACAACCACCGGGAGCTAGAAAGAGGCAAGGAAGTGTCCTCTCTCAGAGCCTGCAGGGAGGGCGCGCCCCTGCCAACGCCTTGGTTTTGGACTTCTGGCCTCTGAAACTATGAGAGAATACATTTCGGTTGTTTCGAGCTACTCAGTTTGGGGTGGTTTGTTGCAGCAACGGATACAGAGGTAGAAGCAGAGTTAACAAAGGGGCGCTGGTAGCGTGGAGCTACAGAAAGACCAAGACAGCCGTGGGCTCAGATAAGTGGCTTGTTCACGTCTTAGCTGTGTGAACTTGAGCTGGTTACCTCCCCTCTCTGAGCCTGGATTTCTATGAATACTCAGTGGTTATCGGTAAATATTAGGAGTTGGCTGGAGCCCTGGGCCAGATTGGGTGGAAGGCACTGTCTTCAAACACTTGAAGGCTGTCATGAGGACAGGCATTCAATCCATTCTGTGTGAGGAGCACCTCAGGGGAGAAGTTAAACTGAGGAAGGACAGGCCCGAATCAGGGAAGAACTTCCCAGCAAGGAGACCTGCCCAGTAGTGGCCGGGAGAGGTAGTGAGCCCCCTGTGACTAGAGGAGATGACGCAGAGGCTGAAGGACTGAGTGACAGTGAGAAGGTCGCCTGCCACCCAGGGTAGAGCTTGCCCCCCTTTCCTGGGTCATGCGGTGACCAGGGACTGAGGGGTTTACTGGGACATTGGACTTTCGGTGCTGAAACCAGGAGGGCCCTGGGCAAGCTGAGCTCAGCTGCTTGGTGAGGAGCCCACAGCGGAGTCCCTGGCTGTGTCTCGGGCAGATCCGGGAATCCTGGAGTGGGTTTGCAGGCAGAAACCACAGGAACTGCTTTTTCCACTGGCTCTGAGACACAGGGGTCTAAGTAGCCCTGCTTTGGGGCCCGGTGACAAGTACAGCACAGGTGTGGAGAGAAGGGACCTCTCCTTACTTCAGACTAAACGTGGCTTCCTCCCCCCAGTGAGGCCCACAGAGCCAGCGGCACCACGAGGCCAGGCAGCTTCGGGACATCATGAATCCAGGACTTTACACGAGTAGCAGCCTTCCTGGGGCGCCAGCCGCATGGCAGGAGGGAGGCCCTGCCCTCACACAGCTCCCCAAGCAGCTGAGTCACTGAGGGGCTCTGTGAGGCAGGACTGGCGAGGTTTGCGTGATGGTTCACATGAGATACACCCGGGTGCCCCTGGAATTAGCTGGGGAGAGCTGCGCTGGGCACAGGCCGGGGCATGGGAGGGAGGCCGGCTGGGAGAGTGGCCGCGGGCACGGTTTCAGCAGGCTGGAGTCTCCAGCTACACCAGCGCTGCCGGGACCCTGAAGGCAGACACGGGCCTCTTCCTGGCCTTCTCTCTAACTCCGCTTCCAGGCAGTCTGCGGCCCTGTGGAGTCTCCTGCCAGGAAGCCTCTGGAATGCCTCTAGCCTTCTCTCAGACCACTGCGAGGCTGGCACAGGCCCTACCCCCTCTCCCGAACAATCTCCTGGCTCCTGGCACCTCCATGGCAGCCTCTTCCCTCATGCGCCGAGCCCTGGCCACCATGCAGCTCCCGCATTTTCCCAGGGGGCAGCGGCAGCCCTCTTGCCCCTGAGCCTTTGTGTAAGTGGGGTCCTCTTCCAGAACGCTGCTCACCTTCTTTACTCTGCTAACTGCTACTCAACTTCGGAGATTCACCCAGGTGCTACCTCCTCCAGGAGGCCCTCCCCCGGTCCTTCTCTGTCCCCACGGCACCCTGTGCTTTCCACTGCCCTGCGCCAGTCACGAGGTCAGGCACTAGCAGAAAGGGTCTCTCTGCTAACAGCCTGGGAGCTTCGTGAGGGCAGGTTTCCCATCTGCGTATGCCCAGCACCTGGTGAAGAGTAGGTCCACAACACAGAACGAAGGCAGGCATGAGGGAATGAATGCACTGTCCTGTGTGACCCTCAGGGCTGAGGGGGCCCCTGCTGCGCTGCGCTGGGGCTGGGACCCCCAAGCAGAGGGGAGTGCGGAGCAGGGAAGCCTGGGACCCATCAGCAGCTGCCTCCCCTTACCACTGCTGCGCTGCTCCCCGAGGACCCTGGACCCTGGACCCTGGCCGGGTCACACCAGGGTTTGTGGGTGGGTGGGGGGCTAATGCGAGGCGGGGGAAGCCGGAACAACCTGCTAGGCCACAAGTGTGGAAGGGGACTGATGGCCTGACCACGTCACATATCAAAACAAATCCCACGTAAAGAACTGGGGCTGTCTGCCCTTCTGGGTACCTGGGCAGGTTAACAGGAGGGGAAGGCCGACACAGAGGGAGACTCCGGCTCTGGAAGTGGGAAGGGGACTTCCTCCTACGTCATGGGAACCAGGCAGGGAGGGTCAAGCCTGGGTCCCAGAGGTCATTGAATGGATAGGGTGTCCCTCCGTTGTGACCGGATGGTATCAGCCCACTCCCCCTGGGCTGAGCGAGAAGCTGCCCTGCCTGTCCCCACTCTCTTCCTCCAGCAGCCACTGCCGTATCTGTCTCTTAATCTCATGACAGCTCTGTGAGGTGTGAGTGTGCGATCCCCACTTACGGGTGAGGAAAGCTTCTTTCCTGCCTTCTATTGAGTTATTTGAAAATTCTTCAGAATTCCATTTTAATTACTACCTTCAGTGGTTTCTCTAGGAATTGTAATATATACTCTTAACTTTTCACAGTCTCCTCAGGGTTAATCTTGTATTATTTCATATGCTATTTCCAATTATTTACCATGACCACCATTTACCACACTCCTGTCTGCCCTTTATGCAAGAATTGACATATGTATTACGTTTACATACTTTACAAACTCCACAAGACTATGCCATAATTTTTTTCTTAAAGAGTTATATCTATTTAAAGATATTAGAGGAGGAATTATCTTATAATCTTACATAGTTACCTAGATATTTACTATTTCCAATACTCTTCATTCCTTGCTGGAGATTTCAGTTTTCATATGGTATCATTTCCCTTCTACCTGAGGAACTAACTCCCTTTGGCATGCCTTATTTATTTATTTATTTTGCCTTATTTTTGCCTTATCATGCCTTATTTTTTTTTGAGACAGGGTCTCACTCTCTTGCCTGGGGCGAGTGCTGTGGCGTCAGCCTAGCTCACAGCAATCTCAAACTCCTGGGCTCGAGCGATCCTACTGTCTCAGCCTCCCGAGTAGCTGGGACTACAGGCATGTGCCACCATGCCCGGCTAATTTTTTCTATATATATTTTTAGCTGTCCGATTAATTTCTTTCTATTTTTGGTAGAGACGGGGTCTCGCTCTTGCTCAGGCTGGTCTCGAACTCCTTAGCTCAGGACGATCCGCCCGCCTCGGCCTCCCAGAGTGCTAGGATTACAGGCGTGAGCCACCGCGCCCGGCCTTGGCATGTCTTATAATGCAGTTCTGCAGTGATGAATTCTCTTAGTTTTTCTTAATCTGATAATATCTTTCTTTCATTTTCATTCTTGAAGTATATTTTCACTGGATATATAATTCTATATAGAAAGACAGAATTTCTTTCATCACTTTAAAGATGTTGTTCCACTACCTTCTGGCTCCATAGTTTTTGAAGAGATGTCAGCAATCAATCAAATTCTTGGTGCTGTGTATCTAGTGTGTTGTTTTTCTCTGTCTACTTTCAAGATTTTCTCTTTGGTTTTCAGATGTCAGTTTGACTTGATATTCCTTGACATGGCGCTTTGGGAAAAACACCCCCCAAATTGTCCTTTCCTCTCATGCCACAACAATCAACAAAAAAGAGGACTTCTGTGACCAAATGTGGGGTTCTCCACACACGCAACAAGCAGCAGACACCAGCTGGGTGTCCTCTAATTCAATTCTGACACTATCTCCCCAGGGATAGCATGAGGTCCCACAGGGTGAGGGCTCAGTCCCTAAAACTGATCCCTTCTTCCCACCAGTCACAAGTCCAGGCCTCCAGAACTTCTGACTGACTGGCTCCAAATTGGTATTCCCATGACCCCCTCTTTGGGTTTGATTAATTTCTAGAGTGGCTCACAGAATTCAGGGAAACGTTTACTTATGCTTACCAATTTGTTACAAGGGATGTCTTAAAGGATACAAATAAACAGGCAGATGAAGAGATGTATAGGGTGAGGTGGGGAAGGGTCCCCACACGGAAGCTTCTGTCCCTGTGTAGTTGGGGTATGCCACCCTCGCAGCACGTGAGTTCTTGTTCCTCTTCCTGTCCACCTCCACGTGTGCGGCTCTCCAAACCCTATCCTTTGGTCCTTTTATGGAGACTTCACTGGTTGCCCATGATTGAAGCATGAACAACCATCTCAAAATGTGATTGCACAAAAAGTGCATGATCTAAACCCAGCAAGGCTTGTCAGTTCAGATTCTTTCTGGCCTCTCCCTGCAGCATTCCTTCCTCTGGGGCATGGGGCAGGACCTTCTCTGGAATAAGTCTTTTGACCCACAATCAGATTAGAGTCCTGCCTTGGGCAGGTAAAAGGACAGGAGAAGGTCAGAGAGAGATTCTGCCTCCTGAGGCCTAAACCACCCCAACATTATAACAAGGACTGTGGGAGTTATGAGCCAGGAACTGTGGGTGAAAACCAATATACGTCTATCTCATAACACCGTCCATGGTTTTCTTTAAATTTATCCCGCTTGGGGTTTGGTGAGCTTCCTGAAATTTTAAATTTGTATCTATCAAATTTGAGAAATATTTGGCCATTTTCTTCAAATATTTTATTCTGTCTCATCCTCTTTCCTCTCCTTCTAGGACTCCAATTACATGCATGAAGTCCTTACAATTACATGTAATTGGCTTACAGGTCTCTGAGATACTATTTTGCTTACTTATTTGTTTTTAATCTTTTTTCTCTGTGTTCTTCAGGTTGGATAATTTCTATTTATCTATCTTCAAGTTCACTGACAGGTTTCTATTCCTCTTCATTCTGTCATTCAACCCTTCCAGGGAATTTGTTCCGCCTGAAAGGAATAGATGGTGTATATTTCTGGTCTTGAATTTCCGTTTGTTCCTCCCTACACCTCCCCATTCCTGCAATTTGGTTCTTTAAAAAAATAATTTCTATTTCTTTGCTGAGATTTCCTGTCTTTTCATTCATTCACAGATGAGAAGCTTTTAAATTTAACTAAGTCCAATTTGTGGATATTTTTTCATAGATCATACTTTTGGTGCTATACATAAAAACTCATCACGAAACCCCAAATCCCTGAGATTTTCTCTCGTGTCATCTTCTAGAAGTTTTACAATTTTTGGATCGTGTGTTTAGATGTATGATCCATTTTGAGTTAGTTCTTGTAAAAGAAGTAAAATCTTTGTCTAGATTTTTGTTTTTGCATATGCACACCCAGTTGTTCCAGCATCATTTGCTGAACAGACTATCCTTTCTCCATTGAATTGCTTTTGCTCTTTAAGTGTGGGTCTGTTTCTGGGCAAAAACATAGAATATATAGGGTTTCGTACTATCTGCAGTTTTAGGCATCCACTGGGGTTCTTGGAATGTATCCACTGCAGATAAGGGGGATGATTGTATTAGTAATTTATGTCTTCCTTATTTTTTTTTGTAGTTAGCCTGGCTGTTGGTTCATCATTTTTATTGATCTTTTCAAGGAAAAAGATTTGGGTTTTATTTATTTTCTCTATTTATTTCCCATTTTCAATTTCATTGATCTCTGCTCTAATTTTTATTATTTCTTTTCTTCTACTTGCTCTAGGCTTAAGTTGTCCTTCTTTCTCTAGCTTCCTAAGGTGGAAACTTAAAAGTATTGATTTTAGATCTTTCTTTTTTTTATAATATATGCATTCAATGGTATAAAAGTCCCTCTAAGCACTGTCTTCATGGCATTCAACAAATTTTGAATTTGTATTTTCATTTTCATATGTTCAAAAAATTTTTTAATTTCTCCTGAGACTTATCTGACCTGTGTGTTATTTAGAAGTGTGTTGTTCTAAATAACAACGTGGGCACAGTGGCTCATGCTTTATAATCCCAGCACTTTGGGAGGCTGAGGTAGGAAGATCGCTTGAGGCCAGGAATTTAAGACCAGCCTGGGTAACATAGACAGACTCCATCTCTTAAGAAAAAAAAAAAAAAAAAATTAAAAGTTAGCCAGGCATGGTATTATGTGCCATAGTCCCAGCTACTTGGGAGGCTGAGGTGGGAGGATTGCTTGAGCCCAGGAGTTCAAGACTGTAGTGAGCTTGCCACTGTACTCCAGCCTGGGTGACAGAGAGAGAATTTGTGTCAAAAAAAACAAGACAAAAAACAAAACAAAACAAAACAAAAACAACAAAAACTGTGTTGTTTAATCTCCAAATAGTTTGGGATTTTCTAGCTATCTTTCTGTTACGGATTTCTAGTTTAATTCCACTGTGTTCTGAGAACATTCTTGCAGAGGAACAGGACATTGTGTGTGTTATGTTGTGGGAGGTCCGGTTTCTGTTATATCCCTCTAATATGCGTTTGTTTTATTGTTTTATTAGGCAATTAACTTCAAACTCTGCTCTTGGATGGCAGCTCAAATCTCAGTTCAGTTCTTTTTTCTCTGCCGAAGTGTTTTCCACGCACATGTGGCTGAAGGATCAGCCAGGGGTTTGGACGGAGTTTATATGCAGGATCTAGAGCTCCCCGTCTCTCGGTCTCTCCTTTATGGGAGCCCCTCCCTCACTCTCCAGAGGCTGCAGTTGCTCTAAATTTTGTCCTCTGGTTCTTCAGGCCAGAAAGACCACAGGTTTCCTCTGAGTGCTGCGCTGACTGGGCCCCCGAACCGCATGCCAGTCCCCCTCCTTCCAAGTGTTGACTCCCAGCCAGGGTTGCTTTTACTCACTCTCCAGGGCCTTGAGGTGTTTTGTTTTGACTTTGGTTTTATATTTTTTTTTTTTTTTTTTTTTTGAGACAGAGTCTCACTCTCTTGCCCGGGCGAGTGCCGTGGCGTCAGCCCAGCTCACAGCAACCTCAAACTCCTGGGCTCGAGCAATCCCACTGCCTCAGCCTCCTGAGTAGCTGGGACCACAGGCATGCGCCACCATGCCCGGCTGATTTTTTCTATATATATATTTTTAGCTGTC